>PISX010010842.1:0-68319 GCA_004024625.1 Mellivora capensis | reverse complement strand
ATTGTAGGAATTTCAGTTAAGCTTTCTGGTGTGACCATTTAACTATCTGAGAACCTGCTTGGTTTGTGCACAATTTTTAGTGTAAAAAAAATAGGTAACATGTAATACATCTTCTAGATTTTTCTTCCTCACCATTTGTAGACAGTCTCCTAACAGGGAAATATTAGACAATAGGAAGTAAATTTCTTTTTTTTTTTTTAAAGATTTTATTTATTTATTTGACAGAGAGAGATCACAAGTAGGCAGAGAGGCAGGCAGAGAGAGAGAGAGGAAGGGAAGCAGGCTCCTTCTGAGCAGAGAGCCCGATGTGGGACTCGATCCCAGGACCCTGGGATCATGACCTGAGCTGAAGGCAGAGGCTTAACCCACTGAGCCACCCAGGCGCCCAGGAAGTAAATTTCTTAATTTGCCTAAATGTGGTTTCATCTACATAGTACCAAACCATAAAATATGGGTTTGCAGCCACTTATGAATATGGTGATTTGATTTATAATTCTTGTCAAACAAACTGTTTGCTTGAGATGATGGGTTGAATACCCTGGAGTGTTGCTACTTTTGTGTGTGTGTGTGTGTGTGTGTGCGCGCGTGTAGGTAGGGTCAGTGAAATGTTATCTAAACTTAGCTTTCATTTTGAAGTTCATGTGTCATTGAGATGTTTTAGTTGGTGTGTTTTGCTGTATATTCATTTTTATTGTGTAGCTTTCCATCACTAGTTCAGAGTGAGAATTTTACAGGTATTAATTTGTTGGTTAGTTCTCATAGTGGCTGATATCTATATTTGCTATGTGTAAGTTTTTTCAATTTAGCAATTTTTTATAATGTTGAGATAATGATATGGTTCATGGACATGGATTATCCTTCAAATAAGTTATTATTCTCCTTATCTTACAAGAATTCACTTTATTTATAATTATTGACATTTGTGTGGTTTCAGTGACTTCTCAAGGCATTCTCATGTTACCAGTGTGATATGTTATGATGAGCAGAGATAATGGATTTTAAAAGGATAATGTTCCCATGTTGTGTTTGTTCAAAAAATAATTTAGTTCGCTATTTTTTGTACTAGCCATTTTTATGCATTATTTAGTTTCCTTGGCAGTAAATACCACGGTCAATACATTTTAAATATTGCCGCTGTTACGTAAGTAATACAATGTGTCAGGTTTTGTAACTATAATTATATAATCAATATGTACATATTTTCATTGGAAATAGAAATAATAGTGAAAAATTTTCAAAGATACTAGATTGATAAAAGGCATAGGGACTCTCTAGTTTCCACATTAGCATCTGGTTGGGTAACTATTATGAATCACTCAGAATGGCTTTGATTAGTTGTTTTTAACGAGGCAGTTTACCTCTCACAGAGTTTTGCAAACTCTTATCAGACAATGTGCAGTGTAGCTGTGTCTGATGTGTATAAAGTGACCTGGGGACATGGCATAGTCTTCATTCAGCTCAGACACCATTATTTCACCTTAAACAGCTGTGCCATTGAGGCAGAATTTATATATAAATAATTGCTTTTCTTCTCAGCTTCTCATTCCATACCCAGGACATGTGGCAAAACATTGAAACTGCTCCCTGATGTAATTGCTTGTTGGGGGGTGGGGTGGGCTAGGGGCTATTTCAGGAATGACCCCAATTGGGTAAGTTAGATACAAATGTGCCACGTGAGCACTGTTGTTACTGTGAACTGTTGAGATGGTTTTTCCTTGCTGTGATTTTCTTTTTTTTCCCCCTTCCATGTGTTTTAATATACTCAGACCCATAAATAGATTTTACAAATGAAAAATTTCAGTGTAACATTTTTAATATTTCCAAATTGTACTCAACTATAAATATTACAGCTTAAGGAAATCACCAATCAATAATTTTTTGTTATGTCTTTTAAAATGCCACAGATGGGGGTGCCTGGGTGGCTCAGTCAGTTAGCAGCCAACTTTTAATTTCAGCTTGGGTCATGCTCTCAGGGTTCTGAGATTGAGCCCTAAGTTGGGCTCTGCACTCAGTACAGAGTCTGCTTGGAATTCTCTGTCCCTTTCTCTCCTATTCTCCCTTCCCCCCCTACCCCCCTTGCATGCTGTCTCTCTTTCTCTCTCCCCAAATAAATAAAATCTTAAAAAAAAGTCACTGATGAATTTTATCTTTAGATATGGCTGTTTGTTTAGATATATTGGTTTATCCTAACATCAGTAACTATGGCTTCAAAGTCCTTTATGCTTTTTCAATTGAGTCAGTCATAGTCCTCATTCATGGCTCACTGTGTCTTGAGGTTGGCTGCCGCAAGCCTCTCTTTTGTTTCCGTTTGTTTTCCCATGTCATGCCTAATTTCTTCTCCCATTCTCTTGCCCCATAGACACTCTGCTTTAATGTACTTAATGTATATTCTTGCAATTCATGTCTCATGTATGTCTGTGTGTATAGAAACACACCTAAAATTATATTTAATATATAAAACTATATATGTAGACAAGTTTAAGTACACTCTTAAAAATATAGTATTGTTTTGAATAGGTTTTAACATTTATGTAAATGGTATTATGCTACAAATCTTATTCAGTTTCTTTATTTATATTTTAAAAAATATTTTATTTATTTATTTATTTGTCAGAGCGAGAGAGAGAGAGAGCGAGCGTGTGCACGCACAGGTAGGGAGAGTGGCAGGCAGAGAGAGAAGCTGTCTCCCTGCTGAGCAAGGAGCCCTTAGCAGGACTTGATCCTAGGACCTGGGGTTTTTAATTAAAAGATTAAACATTATATTTAATCATGTTTTTGAACCATTTTTATGTTGCTGAGTGTAAGTCTGGCTCATGAAATCTGCCTCTGACTTTGTACTCCATTGTGTGTGTATTCAGTATTTTACCATTTCCTAGAAATGGATACTGTTGCTTCCCCCTCTATTTACAACCTTAAACATTCCTGTACATATTTTTGTGGACCTAAGAAGATAGCAGAAGACAAAGGATTGCTGGGTTTTGGGACATGTGTCCATTTCCTTTCAATAAAGACTTTTCCACCCAAATTTTGCCTGATGAAATGAATGTTGGTTTACATTTTGGGATCACCTAGAATCCACCCCACTTGCTTGGGCTTTATAAATCAGGTTACTGGATATCTTGGAAAGAAATGTTTGTCCTTATTTTCCTTTATTACATCAGCTAATTGGTTAGCAGTATATATACACTTCAATGCATTGTCACTTTCTTAAAACTAAGGAGGAAAATTGATGAGGCTTTATATTAAATTGTGGAAAATATTTATCCTCGCATTATAATCAACAGGTCTAGTTTTGCAAGTTGATGTTTATTTTTTTAATGATTCTGCCTTTACTTAGATGACTAATAAAATAACTTCATTTGTGTATTGACCATTTGAATACATTTCTTTTGCCTGCTCACATAATCAACAATGAGCAGAAGTGTCCAGAGTGGCACACTTGTGCCCCGTGTGTGTGTGTGTGTGTGTACCTGCCTGAGCTCTTCATTTCCCAAGCTTGTCCTTATCAAAATGTATTCCTTACTTTACATTTATTCTCTGTCACCCAAATTCAATAAGCAATCCAAAACAAGAGCTTCAGAAAGGAAGTGAAAGTGATGTTTGATGACTCTTATTTGCTGAACACTTTTGTCAAGCCCCATTGCCCAAAGAGCCCCTGTTTCGGTGAGTCCTCAGCTGTGTTGCTGGGCATCTTTTGTTTACTGGAAATGAAGACTTTACGTGAGTTACCTTTTCATCCAGGTGGAGGGGTCTATTTCTGCAGGATAAGCAGTAACTAGAAAAGCTAGACTGAGAACCTCAAATCGATTTCTTTTGGGGAATTGTATAAATCTATAAAAAATGACTTTAAGTGCCATTTTCTTTTATGTTTTATTTTCCTGTTTTTCCTAGTGTATCTGTGCCACCAAGAGCAAGAAGTGCAGTGAACAGGATTGTAAAGGAAATATGTTATTTAGCTTGATCACGAGAAAGCTGTGACATGGTTTAGATATAACCTAACTGGCCATTTCGTAATTTAAGAGATTTGGTTATAATTTCACATAACACCATTTTTTCCCCTCTATGTAATAGGAAAAAAAATGAACTCTTACACATTCTGCTGTGGCACAGCCGTATTGATAGCTCGCCACTTTAACTTGAAGCGTTGGATAGAAACAGTGATTCTTTTTTCTATTTCCTTTGCAACCTATCTTAGTATCTTTTAAAAAATTAGCTGACATTAACAGTGATTTATATAACAATTATTGAACCTCTCTTTTCAAGAACTAAATATTTGAACAGATTTCACAGCAATAATAAAAACCAAATTCTTTAACTTGTAATGTACATCTTTTAAAGATTCTTAACACCCTGTTTGGAATTGAAACGTCCTTTCTGGCTTGCATTGGGGCTGGGCATGGTTATTAATTCCTTAGGGAATGGTGGATCCACTCTTCAGCTCTTCTGCCTTTCTTTGGTCCTGAGAGCCAAGGCGAGAGGGGAGGAGGGGTGATGGGGGGAAGACAGTGAAGGGAAGAGGAAGACAGGGAGACAAAGCCTGAGAGGGAGACGATGACATTAGAGGTGACACATAGCTATCATGAGCTTCCTCAGTCTGAGGGGGAGAATAATGAAGGGTTTTCCCTGCCTTCTACAGCCCGAGGACAACCCTATGGCCACAGCACCTTTTCTAATCCCATTTTCTGTGTGCTGCGTGTCATAATCTGTAAGGCACTGGTTCCAAGTGAAAACACTGAATCCAAACAGTGACTGGGTCTTGTATTTATTTGCACTTTAAAACTAGTGTGTGGGGAAAAAAAAAAAAAGGAGAGGGGCAACCGCAAAACGGCAGCTTGAATATGTTGACATTTAAGTGGAGTCACTGGACCAGCAAACCTTCCGATTGTTGTCCTCTGATTTAGAGAAGCGTTTTGCCAATGAGAGAAGAGTATATGGTCTCTTTCAAACTTTTAATAAAAATCTAACCCCTCTGGACTCTGTTTCTTGCAATTTAGGGCCCTGTGTAACAATAAGCAGTCGTCCTAGAGTCTGGCTTATGCTAAGCACACCAATGCCTACAGAACACAGGAAGGCTCCAACAACAAGACTCTGAGTGGGAAAGAGGCAGAACAGTTTTCCTAGGTGCAGGGAGCTGGGAGGCAGCATGTAAAAAGTAGCAGGGGTATATATTCCGTGTTGTTTTGTACATGAAGACAGTTGGTAATAACCAAGTGAGAAGACTCTGTGCACACTGCATGTTGAAGTAGTAACTTGCCAACTTTCCTTGCCTGGTGAGTAGAACAGTGAGTGGACTAAATGATTTTATTAATATGTAAGGAGAGAGTTGATGGTTTAAAAGTGTAGAAGAGTCTGTGTGCATATTTTGAATGTATGAATAGTCTTTGTAGACTTCCTGGTAATTAGGGGCAAAGAGGGCCAGATAGGAACCAGACAGAGGAGGTGATTCTTTAGTGTGACAGTGGGGCGGGAAGGGGCAAAGCAGGGAAATTGGAAAAACAGGCAGATTTCCGGGGGTAACATTTATATCTACCTGTCTGGGAAGGAGTGTTCTAGCCAGACCTTAAGAAAGAGGAACTATTGGAAAGAGCCTAATGTAGACATTTTGTAAATGATCAATCATTATAGCAGTAAATATCTTGATGATACAGAAAAATGGTGTGATTGTGGTTGAAGAAAATCATGATTTAGACCTTTTGTACTTCTCATTCTATGGATGGAATGTTCACTATTTTGCTCTTTCTTCAAAGTTTGGCCATTGGAGATGTATTAAGAATCTACTGCAACATTTTATTATGAGATTGCATTTACTTCTTGCAGATATAAAGCAAAAATTATAGTGCATTTTGAGCTGGGTTACCTACTAGAAATAGATTGTGACAAAGTGTTAATAACATTAAGTATCTTCCAATAAAATAGATAAAAATAGTTTAAAAATTAAATGCTGGAGAAGAAGCTTTTAAATGAATATTAATTTAGCTTTAAAAATGTTCCTTATCCCACTGAACTTCTTTCTTTTCCTTGCGGCCAGTTTAGGTGCACCTAATTTCTTTGTTGGTTCACTTTCTAGGGCTACAGATTTGCTTTGTGTAATTATGTAACAATTCCAAAGGAAAATACTTAGTTCACTTTTGATTTAATAGGATTTCTTGACTGAAGGTTAGAGAATTGATTTAAAAATCCCCAAGTGCATACTAAACATTTTGCAGAATTTTGTTTGTTGAAGAAGTAGTAGGAGTCCTCTACTTAAAAAAAATATATGGACTAAGGATGTGTAGAAAAAAAAAAAACTACTGATCCAACTCATAGATATGTAATAACATGGTCAAAAAGGCTATTTGTAATAATTCTCTAAGTGTATTGTCTGGTTCCTGGAACTCAGTTATTAATAGCTCTGGCTTATCAACTTAGAAGAAGAATGATGGGCCATCCTTCTCCAAAATAAAGACATTTTTTATATCAACATTTTTTCAGTTAGATTATAATTTAGCTTTCATACCTAATAGAATTGACTAGCTCTCATTAGAATATCATTATTTTTATTCTTTCTATCTGGTAGTTATTTATAAAGAAAACACAAAAGCATTACAAAGAGACCATTTCAGGTCATTTATCTTTGTGTGTGTGTATTTAATGGAATTTTGGCTCATTTAGTACATCCTCATTTCAGAAGAATTAATGGAATACCCCAGTGGATAAATAAGCAGAATCACTTGTGTGCTTTACTAAGCTAATTTCCTATTTAAAAATGGTGATAGTTCTCCAGTCACTTCATCTTAGGATAACATGAATGCTGCAATAGGTATAATTTTATAATTTCTATTAAATTATAGATACAGACTTTGGTTTCATTCCAGTATTGTCACTAACTAGCTATATGATATCGGGCAATTCACTTAATATTGTCAGACTTCAGATTCCTTATCTCTAAAATGAGGACAGGGAAAGAGGCACTCCAAGGTCTTTTTTTTTTAATCTAACATTTCATGATACAGAAAGACTTTACATGAACTTAGATGAGTGTCTATGTAGAAAACCACAGTTACCTTGAATGGTGCAATTGAATTAAATTGAACACTGGTTTTCCTTTCAAGCTCTTGGAAGTATTTTTGTAAAGAAAATTGAGATATCCATAATGATTCTGACTATTCATTTGGTCTTGCTTCCTATTACCTGATAGTTACTTAAAAGTAAGGAAAGATACTACACAGTAGCTTGCAGTAACTTAAAAAGTAACATCACATTTTTGTTAGTTAGGAATCTGTTGGCTGCAAGGGATAGAACTCTGACTCAGAGTGTCTTAAGCATAATAAGGTGAATTTTCTGAAATCTATAGTCATCCATCTAAGGATGGATCAGCTTCAGGTGCAGATAGATTCGGGGTTTCAAGTGACATTCTTGGGGCTGTCTGTATCCTTTTGCCCTATTTTCTTATTGGTTTATTTCTCAGGCAGGCAGCTTCTCAATATGGTAGGAAAAGGAACACCAAGAATATATCCTTTAGAATTAGATTAAAAGGAAGAAAGACTCTCACAGCAAGTTATCAAATCTGATCAAAAACTCTGACTGGCTTTTATTAGGTCATATACTCATCCAGCTATTATGGTTGGAATAAAGATGGAGTATTCTGATTTGTCAGCTGTGATTATAGGCTCACCATGTGGCCACAGGCAGGTCCAGCCCATCCTCTGAATGACAAGAAATGGGCTTTTCAAAGGAGAGTAGGATGCTGTTATTAGATGTGCCATGGACATGCTGGAAAGACATAGCAAAATAACAAATCTAACACAAGGCCTTAGATTGAGTACCTTTTGGCAGTTGAAAAATTTTAGCCGAATGGGTAATTTGTCAACACACTTAAAAAACAAAAACAAAAACAAAAAACCAACAACCAAACAATTAGTAGTTGAATGGCTTCAAGTTTTCTTTAAACCATTCAGTCAGGCAGATGTCAAGACCCTGAACTAACTTAAAATTGATCTGCCCAAGGATTCAGAAACTTTGCTTTATTCATGCATTTATTTCATTCTGTTAATAATGTATAGTGATGAATCTTTGTGTTTCTCCAAGGTACTTAAGATGGGCACCTCAAATTTTTTACTTGTTAACATTTACATGTTTCTAATATGCTGCTCTGTTCCTATCTCATATAACAGAGTAGAATTTGAAATTATTTTCTGCATACTTAGGATATTTTTCAAAAGCAAAGGAAATATGTCATCTTTTCAGATTTCTATTTTTTTTAAAGATTTTATTTATTTATTTGTCAGAGAGAGAGAGCAAGCGAGCAGAGGCAGGCAGAGAGGCAGGCAGAGGCAGAGGGAGAAGCAGGCTCCCTGCCGAGCAAGGAGCCTGATATGGGACTTGATCCCAAGACGCCGGGATCATGACCTGAGCCGAAGGCAGCCGCTTAACCAACTGAGCCACCCAGGTGTCCCAGATTTCTATTTTTTTATGTGACAACATGTGATTTAAACTT
This sequence comes from Mellivora capensis, assembly GCA_004024625.1. Lineage (NCBI taxonomy): Eukaryota > Metazoa > Chordata > Mammalia > Carnivora > Mustelidae > Mellivora > Mellivora capensis. The sequence continues at coordinate 59,843 of PISX010010842.1, read as the reverse complement.
TCCATTTGGCACCCATTCAGTATTGATTGAACTTTCTGTGAGTCACAGGAATATTTTGAGGCATGTATTGTGTAGAAATCAAGGCAATATTTAATTTTGCCATTTATAAAAGCAGACACTTGGAGGAGACTCTCACTCAATTATTAGTTGTTGATTATTAGTTATTAATAATTAGAACTAGTGTTATTAATAATTAGAAGTAGAAATCTTTTACTTGGCAACAATTTAAACAGTATAATTAGACTAAGAATTTTTTACTGAGGCTATCTCATTGGATATTGTTCAAGCCAGCACAGTGCAGAAGAAAGAATATATACTTTTGCAATACATAAATTTGGCTCCAAACCCAGTTCTTGGAATCACTGGTTCTGTAGCTCTAGGCAAGCGACTTAATCTCTGTGTTCCTCATCCTGTTTGCAAAATGGTAAGAATCATAATCTTCTTTCATAGTACTCTGATCAATATTTTAAAAAAAGAGAGACTAAGAGCTCATTTCTTGCATAATGTTCAGAATTTAATAAATATTATTTAGTTTTTCCTTCTTTTACATTTGCTTCCTTCTTTTTTCCCTTTCTTCCCTTCTTTTTCTCTTCCCTTCCTCTCAAATCTAGCTAGTCAACATATCCATGCTTTACCACCTATTTTAATTAAAGAATAAGTGTACCTAATTGAAGTAATAACTGATTAAATGCCAATTTACTTAAGAGGAGAAAAGGTCCATGCCTGATAATAAAAGATATGTAGGTGTGTCCTTATGATGAATTAAGAATGATTTGGTTTAAACCAGATAATCTTAAGTGAATTCTGCCTTTTTCCCCCTGAACAGGAAAGTAGTGAAACAAAATTATTTTATTGCTGAATGTTTACAGACTAATGATTTATTATATGTTCACAATCTAATCTAGTTAGAAGGAAGAGTAAAAAAGAGTCTAGTAAATTGCTGGAAGTCTTAAATACATTTCAGCTTTACTTTCTTTGAATTCTTTCTACACAATTTGACATTGAAAAAGCTACAGGGAACGAGAACAGCATGAACGTGTGTATCTGGACCTTGGAAGCAGAAATAGTCCTTATATCGTGAATGTTCTACTCATAGAATCAACCCTGGTGTATAGCAGATGCCAAGAGTATATTGAGTCCATACTACCCGAGTTTGAGTTGTTAAAAAAATTCTTTTTGTTGATAATGTTTTTATTATGAAAGACGGTAATGGTTTTGTCCTGAACCTTTTTGATATGAAAAAAAAAAATGAAAGCAGTAGTTCTTTATGTTTTCCTGAAAGGCATTTTAAAGAAAGATTTCAAATGTTGCACTGCATTTTTATAGATTATAACAGGTTATTGAATTTTAAGCAATTAAACAGAACATAAGCAATATCAAGGGAGTTGTCTCCTGTGAACAGTAACAATAGCTTCTAGACAATGGCATCAAAAGTCAGGCTTCCATGAAGGAGATAGATGCTCAACAATTGCGGGCTGCTGGGCAATGGGTAGGAACTCTACTTCTAATTGCTATTTTGCTCTAGGTCATGCCTTGCTATTTCAATTAAATCTCAGGCATAAAGAATCCCTTGTCCCCTTCTTCTTGCATTTGATCACCTAATGGAAAGAAGCCTAGATTCCTCAGGGAAATAACTTGGGGCAGCGTGAATCAGTCTCTTTCTCCATCTCTTTCTCTCTCCTTTGTAAAATCTAATTTTAGCGTTGTTATAGCAAATCAAATGTAAAAAAGGAGTAGAATTGGTGTTCATTTCTCTGCTCCTCATTATTGCCTTCAATGCAAAGTTTTGAACCAGCAAGGAGAAAATAATTGATTGAATTGTAACAGTTTTAAATATATGTATAGGGAGAAGAAGTCAAGTGGAAATACAAGTTTGAAAGCATCTGGATATATTTAGCCCCAGCTTCTGCTATGGAGTAAAAACTATAATTTTGAAAAAATCTTGAATTTTCAAACTAGTAACCTAAGCTACCTTATTTTAATTATGTAGACTCCTAGTGGGCATGCATACAAGCCTCAAGAAAGTTGCAGTCTAGCACAGCAGGTGAGAAGTGTGTATCCGTAACGCTAATGCTAGGTGGATGGTGATAAATTATTACAAAAAGAGTTAAATTAACAAGTTCTGGGAGTTCAGAAAGAAGAGAGATTTTTTTTCTGTTGGCATATGAAGCAGGGGACAGTGAAGGATTAGAAAGAAACACTTTCAACAAGCTGATGATCTATGAGATTGAAGGTTAACTGAGATTTTTAAAATACAATAAAATTTCAAATACTAGTAATATTCATGTATAATTTATAATATTTCACAGCTACTGGGATATGAGAAGAGACGATCTATGTTAATATAACTATTATGAATCTAGTCAATTAAAATTATTCCCAACCATTTTTACAGGACTGTGTAGGTTTTTATTGAGTAAAGTGAAAACATTCTGTGTGTGTACATTTGTGTGGGCGGGTATGTGTTACAAAAAACAGTGTATGTCAGTGATAATCAGTTATCAGAGTATTCCCATTATTATCTTCATGAAGAATTTTAATCTTTGCCTCTTCCAACACTGTCTAATTAAAACTGCAGCCATCATGGTCTCCTGCTCTTTGAAGTTAAGCGAGCGAATGCCGTGTAACTAGGTGGGCCTAGGAGGGTGTTGATACGGAGATATTTTTACCATGTGGCACACAAGTAGCTTATTTATTTAAACTGATATAATTAAAATACTGTTTGCAAGTGATCTGATACCCAGAAAAAAGGCAGATCATATTTCACAAAGAGTTTAAATAGCATACAATTCTTCTTTCTCCCTTTCAACCTCAAGAAGTCACATTCTGCCCAAATATTTTGTGAGTCCTAAAAAATTTGGTTTAAAATTGATTTAAAACTTGTAATTTATGGATTTTACAAAAAACTAAAATTAACTAAGCAAATAGTTTAATTACTTCTTACTTGAGGCTAAAAAAAAGAATATACCATGAACTTGGAATAATGTCAAGGGTAACTTAATTTGCTGGCTGCTTTTGAAAGAACAAGGTTCAGATTTGTGGTTTGAAAAAAAAAATAGTGAAGTTGAGTTTAATTAACTAGAGTTTAATTCATGATTAATACCACTGGAATCTCACTTGAACAGTGTAAGCAAATAATGGCAGTTGTGAAAGAATCTCACTTGAACAGTGTAATAAGCAAATAATGGCAGTTGTTAAATGAAATGATGAGTGAAATGATGAGTGAAAAATACGTTGCTTATATCCTTATAGCTATATAAGGTATATAGCTAGGATTCAGAGAAGTTTCATTCATGACCACAATTCCATTGAGACAACTGTGGCCAGATTACTCCTGGAATCTTTACTTTCCTTAAAGGATGAATGGGAAGAAAAAAAATCTGTTCTTTGGGGTTGTTTAAGGATAAATGAAACAGAGCATATGAAGTGCCAGGTGTGTAATTGACACTCCATAAATCATAGGTTTTATTATTGTTGCTGTGTATTTTTTTCAGAAGTTTTGAGGTCATCTTGGATCACTAAGAGTATTTGTTGATGCTAAACTAAAAGAAGGAAAAATTCATTGGATGCCTGGGTGGCTCAGTGGGTTAAAGCCTCTGCCTTCAGCTCAGGTTATGGTATCAGGGTCCTGGGATCGAGCCCCGCATCGGACTCTCTGCTTGGCTGGGAGCCTGCTTCCCCTCTCTCTCTGCCTGCCTCTCTGCCTACTTGTGATCTCTGTCAAAAAAATAAATAAAATCTTCAAAAAAAAAGAAGGAAAAATTCAGTGAAGTCAACGTTACTGAAGGTGCCGTGAAACAAAATTTCACTCATTCCAGGTGACAGTACACATTGGGACATCTCTTTTGGAAACTGTTGTAGCATTTTAGTGTCTATTATAACACTACTGCGAGTACAAAAATGCATTATTTTAAAAGTGTGGGTTAGGAGACTAAGTGGGCAGAAAGGGCTTTTGATGATTCATGGGAAAAAGGGAGCCCGGTGGGATTAGGAAATGTCTTTCTGGTAAATGTTGGAAAAAGCTAAAGAGAAGAGAAAAAATGCACTCGCCATTGAATTGAAACCTTTCCTCCCACTGTCTGCCTGTTGTTGACTGCTTGCCCTATTTGTGGAAGGCAGCAACCACAGCGAATGGTGGTACAGGCACCTGGGATGATAGCCGGCGGAAAGCGGGAGAGACCAGTTTATGTAGGAGAGGGTCTTCAGCCTGAATCTGGGGTTCAAGGTCCTGTGGGCCAAGGGAAGCAGTGAAAGCACTACCTTCCTCCCCCCATGAAAACCCTCGTGGAGTCAATACATTCAGGGAGTTTCTCTGAGGCCAGGACCAGTAAAACAGCACCTACTTCACATTGTCACCTGGGTAAGGCAACTAGTTTTCCAAGCTGAGGCCATCTCCAGTGTGTACACCCTCTCACACATCCAAATGGGGCATGGGCCATCTAGCCTTTCTGTTACATTTCTTATCCTCCCTTTTTGGCATGTCCTTTATTTGAAGTGTTCCCAAGATATTGGGCAAAGCTAGTGTGAGTTGTATACTATCTCTAAATCATCTGAAGATGAAAGAGAAGATGACCCTAATTAGAGATAGCAGAACAATAGATCCAGAAGATGTTCACACACTTTTCCCAGGATCCAGCTGTCCTAGAATCACATTGCTAGACCTGGAAAGTACCCAGAAAATAACATAATAAAAAGAATAAATATAAAATAAAATGATAATAGGGGCACCTGGGTGGCTCAGTGGGTTAAGCCTCTGCCTTCGGCTCAGGTCATGATCTCAGGGTCCTGGGATAGAGCCCCACGTCGGGTTCTGTGCTCAGCAAAATAAATAAATAAAATGACAATAAAGAAGTTCAGAGAAGGTAATATACATGTCCCAAGTGAGAAAATGCATCAGTAAATTAGTAGAATATTATATTTCTAATAAAAATCATACATATAAAAGAAGTCTGCAGATATCACGCAGTGTCATCTGGGAAAAAGATGGTATATTTTATGTGTATGGTAATTATAACAACATGAAAACCATGCACTTAAAAAAGCAATGATGGGACTATACAAACAATGATTCTGCTTATACTGGGCAGTATGCTTATTTAATATTATTTTTATGTTAATTTGAAAATAAAAATCTGTTGGTGCTGAATTTTTTTCTTTTAAGATAAACTCTTTAACATGCCTATATCTTTGAGAATGGGCAAGAGGAAGAGGAGAATCCAGTCTTCTACCATGAACATGATAAGCTCTTCAGCTCAGGTTCCCAAATGTGGTATTCATACCCAAATGTGGTATTCATAATGAAAGAAACTAGACGTATTCCCGTGATTTTAAGATTAAAAGTAGAGAAGGACTTCAAGACACATGAAAGTCAAAAAGTCTCACTGCCACACTGACCAGACTTACTTATTTTCACAGTAGAAACAGAAATTGTAGATCCTGGAGATGCACAGTATCCCTCATTGAGTGTTTCTATGGGAATTTTGCATCTTTTCCCTTTTCTGTAGTTCCAAAATTATACCTACCTTGGCCTTGTTTTACTGTGCTGGTCTTCTCCCCTCATTTATTAAAACAAAATAGCAGGAAAAAATGTCAAAAGATTTTGTTTCTGAGGAATATGCAGCAGCCTTTAAGGAAAATCTATTTTCTAAGTCAAAAGGTCACAGATGATCAGACAGAAAATTGGATGCCATCAGCCATCCTGAATGTGCAAGGGAACATTTTATCCTTCTGATCAGATTTATCATAGTCAGTTTTCATTTAGAGTATACACACTTGAAAAGTCCTCCTTTTTCAACTTACTCCTTATCTGATACTTTTCCAGTCTTGTAACTATGAGTGTTTTTTTTTTTTCTTTTGTAAAGCGAGTAGACCAGGGACTCCTTCCTTTAATCCGTTGTAGACATATTTCCAAGAAGCCTAAATAATTAGGCACAAGACCTGAGAAATTGCCTATGTTAAGGCTTGCAAAGCATCATAGGATCCCTCCATTCCATCCTCTGTAATAGTGACGTGTATCCGAATAGACTGTAAACTCTGATACTTCATATTGGCAGTTTCCTCTAATTGAAAGCAATGATCTGAAACCAAAAGACCCTTGAAACACAGATAAGAATTAGAAGTCTAGGGGCGCCTGGGTGGCTCAGTGGGTTAAAGCCTCTGCCTTCGGCTCAGGTCATGATCCCAGGGTCCTGGGATCGAGCCCCGCATCAGGCTCTCTGCTCAGCGGGGAGCCTGCTTCCTCCTCTCTCTCTGCCTGCTTCTCTACCTGCTTGTGATCTCCGTCTGTCAAATAAATAAATAAAATCTTAAAAAAAAAAAGAATTAGAAGTCTACTGTACAGGATAGAACCTACAGTTAACAATACTGTATCGCATACTTAAAAATTAGCTAAGAGGGTAGTTCTTAAGTGTTCTTATCACGCAAAACTAATAAGAAGTGAGAGAAGCCTTTTGGATGTGATGGATATGTTTATGGCCTAGATTGTGAGGATGGTTCATGGGTGTAAACTTATCTCTAAAATCATGAAGGTGTGTAAATTAAATGTGCAGCTCTCTGTCAGTCAGTCATACCTCAAAAAAGTGGCTAAAAAATGCAAGAATTAGGATATTGGTTGCATTCCTTTTTATTTTTTTTAATTGAGATTTGGATATGTTCACTGTTACTGAGAATGTTTCTTACGGTTTTCCATTCCTGTCTCCCAACTCAATGGGGAAGTACACTCATAAATATTCAGAGACAGATGCATTACATACACACAAACTTTTAAAATGTTAACTTATAAATAAATGTATTCAAACTTGTAAAGGCATGCATACTTCATGGAAGGCTATGCTAAGGCTATTTTTAATAATTCAAGTACTTCAAGGAAGCCATCTAATAGAATTCAGGTCAAAATTTTTTATTTTAAAATGAAAAATATGTTGGGAGAGTTCAGTACTAGTTTTAACTGTGAATTAAGTGGTATCCAAAACCAAATCATACAATAAGTGTCACCAAAAAATATAATATACCCTTTTCCACATTTTAGCACCATTTATTTTCTTTTTTGGAATCTGTGGTCTCAGGGTGGTTGTTTAGATTATGTTTACTGCTAGGTAAGACTTGCATTTTCTCTTGTAGCAGAAGGAATAGGCACAGGCAGTAGTAATGCTGATGGGAGTTGAGTCAGTATTATCTTATTAATTAATCAATTAGATAAATTAATATTTATGGATATCTAATAATGTTTGAAAACCATTTATAAGCTAAACCAGTCTTAAGGAATGAATAGGTTTTATTTCAGTAGAAACAAACTACCAAACCTATCCTTGGATTATTCCTAGATTATGTTCAAAACATGTGAAGTTTGGCTGAAAAAAATAGAGAAACAATTAGTTGACTCTGAACTGAAACTTAAGTAAGGTTCAGGAAATGGAGTGGCTACCATTGAAGGCAGACTTCCAGTGGACCAACTACTGTCCTCGATTCTGTGGCAAACAGACGGTACAGTCACAGATTTAAGGCTGCCTATTCCATTGGATACAAAGATCAGTGTCCTGTTTCCAAACACCACAGCATTTGAAAATCTGTTTTGGTTCAGGCCTATTTCAAAGGAGGGAAATCTTCGGTTTATTTGGAGTTTTGGGACAGATTCCAGTAATCCAAATTAGTTTATCGTACCTGGAATGTGGAAAAAGTTGAGATCCAGCCGATTAAGCCTTTAAGAAGCCTGGCTTAGAGTAGACTCCTCGTGCAGGACACAATTTCTCCTTCACCTGCTTGATGATGTTGCCTCTTTATGCAGAAAGTATGAAACTCATAAATAACTGGGTTTTTCCCAAAATTGTCTGAGCTACCGAGAATCAAGAATGAGAAAGAGAGGAGAAGTTATTTGACTCTCTCTGGTGTTCTCTAGGAATGTCTGACACCCACAGAATCATTCTTAATTTGAAGTTTCAGATCAGTTCAACCAAATTTGTCAAGCCGCTGTTCTATAGCGTTCCTGCCAGCTGTGTTGCCAGACACTCACAGCAGTTGCAAAATCATAGGTAGGAACTCTTGGCGAAGACTCAAGAGCCCCACAGCAGCCTTCTGAATTGGGTTGAGATTCTTTTTTGTTGCATTTTGGCAGACATTCGTACTATTATTTTTTTCTGCACACACAGTATTCTTCTTTCTTAATGGCAGAGGACACTTCAAATGCCCTAAGAATTTCTTGATTTGTCTTTCTGGTTGCCATAACTGGACTGTTTTTCATTGTTACAATGCAATCAGAGGAAAATCCACATGCTAAATGAGCCAAAGGCAAAATGGGGGTATTTTATTTTACTTTTTAAAACTGAAGGCTCTCATCTCTCTGGTACTCAATTGCTGATTATCCTGACAGAATTGTAGGCCAAGCCTGATGTTGCTACAGGGCTGAATTCTGTGTTTCAACACTCTGCAGAGTGCATCGGGGATAGTAATTGGATCTACCCCATTACTGATACATATAAAGCTCTAAGAATAAGAGTGCTCAGAGCATAATAAGGACCTAATACATTCTACCTCTTACCATGGAACCCTTCTCACTTTGTGGTTGATTATGCCCCCTGTAGTTATTTTCCTTAACATAGAATGTGAGCGTCATTGAATGTAGACATCTTGGTTTTGTTCAGTGATGTATTCCAAATATTTAATGATGAGTCTGGCAGAGAGTAGGTGCTCAATATTTTGTTAAATGAAAGAGTATCAGATTGGTTTCAGTCAGGCTGCTGGCCTACCATCCCAGCCTTTGACTTCAACCTGACTCCACTAGGTTTGCAAATATGATGGTGTTATCAGATGTACCTTGAGAAAGATGCTGAGTCTCTTCTACTTTCTGAGGAGCCATGATGATAGAAGGTGCTTATCTGTTTGATTGAAAGTCATGGTTAGGAGACCTCCTGGACCCTTGCTTTTTGGTGGAAAGAGCATGAAAACTTTACCTTGATAGGAATTTCAGTGAAGTCTTCCATTTTGGCTTCTTTTGGCTATATTTTATAAAAGTCCTTGCTTCTGGGACCTTTTCTTTTAGACATTTTCTTGGAATGAGAAATTATAAACAAAAGAGGCACACATTGAATCCATTTTTAAATTTTATCATTTTAATAACAGATGGCGGACACTTAGATATAATGGCAAAATATTAAAGGATTTAATATATCTGGAATCTATTCCAGAGCAAAGCTGGGAGCTTTTATCTTTCTCATGATGGCAAATGAAGAGAAATTAAGTCATTTTAGGACAGATTTGTTTTGTAATTTAAGGTGAAAAGACTTTTCTGGTTCATATAGTGTATGCTTTCTTGTAGCCCCTCAGGAATTAGCTTGTTGAATATTGAGAGGATAGCACAGCTGATGTGGTTTGGCTCATAAAGGTACAAATCTCCTATTTTCCTTTGTGTTGCTTCTTAGCAGAACATGCTTCAGTTAGATGAATATTTTTAGTTCTAATTTTTTCAAAGGTTCCCAAATTCTAGTTACTCTAGAGATTTATATTGCCTTTAAAGTTTAAGGATTTTTGGATTTGTCTAGTGTTCTAAATAAATCCTGGATTTATTTAATTTCATCTCTCAAAATCCTCCTTGATTATTCCCACTGCTAACACGTTTGCCAGTTATTGTCCGCTTTTTAAAGTGAAGCTTTAATTTCTGACTCAATGAATAAATATTACTAGTTTGATAATTTATATTGTGTTTTACACTGTGGCATTTCTTTCCTGCTCCATAAATTGCTTGTATTAGTCACTAATTTTAATATTCTTTGATCAGAGTTATTAAGATTGGTAGATTTGCCATTTTTTAAAAGATTTAATTTATTTATTTGAGAGAGAGAGGGTACACATGAGAAGGGGGGAGGGGCAGTGGGAGAGGGAGAAGCAGACTCCTGCTGAGCAGGGAGCCCACTACAGGGCTCTGAGTCCCAGGATCCTGGATTCATGACCTGAGCCAAAAGCAGATGCTTAACTGACTGAGCCACAGAGACACCCTAGATTTGCCATTTTAATCCTTACTTTTTCCTATCTCTATGTCACCATTGCTCAGTCCTTCCTATTGATGATGCCTCCTTACTAACAATGATATATTGTATTAAGATATATCCCACAGAGATGTAGTAAGGTACTTGAAGATATGAATATCTAGCATATATGAAGACATATATCTAGCATATGGCTTATGGTAGGTATTCAGTATATATATATATATATTTTTTTTTTTTTTTAAGATTTTATTTATTTATTTGCCAGAGAGAGAGGGGGAGAGAGAGCGAGCACAGGCAGACAGAGTGGCAGGCAGAGGCAGAGGCAGAAGCAGGCTCCCCGCCGAGCAAGGAGACCAATGTGGGACTTGATCCCAGGACGCTGGGATCATGACCTGAGCCGAAGGCAGCTGCTTAACCAACTGAGCCACCCAGGCGTCCATTTTTATGGAAGAAATAAATACAAGTAAAATGTGGCAAGCTGGTATTTGTTATTTAAGTCATAGAATCTACCGGGAAGTATGGAGAAGAGTAGTTATTACAAGTATATATGAATTATATTGTGGTTTTAAATATAAGAACTATATAAATCTAAATACTCGCATCTCTCTGGTAGACCCTTAAAAACAAATGGTCTTATCTTGCTTTCAAGAAGGACCTACTTAATACATTTTATTTGAAACCCTTAGGTTTCATATTATGGGACTATCTTATCAATGAGAATAACTTAAACTGAAGTCCTTGTAAAATTATATCAAATATATTCTTATAGTTTAGGTTCAAGGGTAAAAGCCACTCTTTACTGAATATTTTATCTTTTGTATATTTGCTAGTATTATGATAAGGTTCTTGTAGAGTTTCAGTCAGTGCAATTGCGTTCTATATTCTTTCTGTAAACATTCTGATTATTAAGAAACATTATTGTTATTCTTTTTAAAAAAGGTTTGTTAAGAAAGTGAGTTCCTTGATTATGAGGATCTGGACTTAAATGCTGTGACAAGAATTACTTTTTCTGTGTAATGATACAAAATACTTCTTAACTACATTCACAAAGTTATGTATAGTTTTCAGGGCCTAAAGAACTAAACAAATACCAGGTATTAAAAGTAAGTTGGCAGTTTTCACTTTTACCTAGAATGTAGAAAATGAGAAAGAATGCTTCTCACAACTCTCATAACAAGAAGAAAAAATACACCCCAAATTCATAACTCTTTGTGAGCCCACTAGAGAGCTGAGGTCACAAGGTAACCTAAATTCCAAAAAGTGTCAAGTCCATGAAGTATGAACTGTCTCAACTGCTAGAGGAAGACAGAGATGCCACACAAGCAGGTAAGATTTGGTCAGCTAAAATTTTAGTCAATTACACAAGGCCAAGTGTGGGCTAGCATGACAGTTTGAAATAAATGAGTTCTCCCTCACTGGTAAGATCTTTTCTCTTCACCACCACTGGTGCAGGAGGTGATCTGGGACTTCTGGGGAAGAACGGAAAGCCTCTGCCTTCTTGGTCTCCTCTTCTATGAATAAAAAGTATAAGCCACTGAGGAGGGGCAGCAAACATCCATCACTCACAGGGCTCAGAAAGCCCTTGTGGCTAGGTAAAGAGTATACGAAAAAACTTCTGTCCCCATGGGAGAACAGAAAAGCAGCCTGGTTTCTGGAACCTGTGGGACCAAGCACTGGTCTGCTATCATAGGCAGGGCAAGAAACTTCTGCCCAAGATGTACCTCAGATGCAATGCAGAGTTTGGCTGGCAGAGGAAGGAAGACAGAAATACTGAAAAAGCCCTACCTCAAGTTCTAGGAACACAAGGTCTTCCATAAAATTGAGGCTCAGCCAGGAAGAGAGGGACCCTGTTTTCACCAAACCTAGCACTAAATGTGGAGTGAGCAATAGCCATCTATAGCTGGGGGTGTGGCGAGAACATGAAGAGCTCCATACTCTGTGCAGTTGGCACATAGCAATGGGTGGAAGCTGAGGGTGGAACAGAGATATTGAAAGAACCACGTGACACTCTATTCCGAAACATGTTAAACACAAGGCAATTGCCTTCTATCACCAGAGGAAATGGAAGCCTGTGGTACCCTGCAATGAACTTGGATTAACTCACTCTCTCACTCATATGGCCTGAAGGAAGAGGGAAATAAATATTAGTTACAGCAGCTTCTATAGTCCCACTTGTGACTGATGTTCATTTAAAAAATGTACATGAGACGGCCTGCCGTCGTTGCCGCCGCCACCTCCCGGGAAGAAGGGAATCGGGACAGGAGCCCACGGCGGCCGTCACCCAGGTCCTCCAGCCGCACAGCCCCAAGAGTGTAAGATGTTCTCCTGCCCCAAGCTCGCCTGCACCCCCGCTCTGATCCGAGCTGGATCCAGAGTTGCATACAGACCAATTTCTGCATCAGTGTTATCTCGACCAGAGGCTAGGACTGGAGAGGGCTCTACGGTATTTCATGGGGCCCAGAATGGTGTGTCTCAACTAATCCAGAGGGAGTTTCAGACCAGTGCAATAAGCAGAGACATTGATACTGCTGCCAAATTTATTGGTGCAGGTGCTGCAACAGTGGGAGTGGCTGGTTCTGGTGCTGGTGTTGGAACAGTCTTTGGCAGCCTTATCATTGGCTATGCCGGAAACCCTTCGCTGAAGCAGCAGCTGTTCTCATATGCTATCCTGGGATTTGCCTTGTCTGAAGCTATGGGTCTCTTTTGTTTGATGGTTGCTTTCTTGATTTTGTTTGCCATGTAACAGAAATTACTGCTTGAAATGTTGGCATTCATATTAATTATGGATATAATTCTGTGTATCTTACTGTGACTCCGAAAACTGTAGTATTGGTGTCATGGAAATGTATGTTATTTCCAAGGTCATTTCATTAAAGATGAAAACTTTAAAAAAAAATACATGAGACAATCAAAAAAGCAAGAAAATACAACCTTTTGTCAAGAGATCAAGGAATTGGGACGCCTGGGTGGCTCAGTTGGTTGGACGACTGCCTTCGGCTCAGGTCATGATCCTGGAGTCTCGGGATCGAGTCCCGCATCGGGCTCCCAGGTCCACAGGGAGTCTGCTTCTCCCTCTGACCTTCTCCTCGCTTGTGCTCTCTCTCACTGCCTCTCTTTCAAATAAATAAATAAAATCTTAAAAAAAAAAAAGATCGAGGAATCAAATGATCCTGCAGAGATGATCTAGATGTTGGGAATATCAAGCAAAGACTTTATTACTTATTTATTTATTACTTTTTAAAATTTAAATTCAATTAGCCAACATACAGTACATTATTAGTTTCAGATGTAGAGATCAGTAATTCACCAGTTGCATATAACACCCAGTGCTCAGCACGTCATGTGCTCTCCTTAATTCCTGTCACCCGGTTACCCAATCCCCCACCACCTCCCCCCTAGCAACCCTCAGTTTGTTTCCCATAGTTAAGAGTCTCTCGTGGTTTGTCTTCTTCTCTGATTTCTTCCCATTCAGTTTTCCCACCCTTCCCCTATAATTCTCTTTGCTGTTTCTTAAATTCCACATATGAATGAAACCATATGATAATTGTCTTTCTCTGATTGTCATATTTCACTCAGCATCATACCTTCCAGTTCCATCTACATCAATATAAATGGGAAGTATTCATTTTTTTCTGATGGCTAAGCAATATTCCATTTGTGTGTGTGTGTATGTGTGTGTGTGTATCACATCTTCTTTATCCATTCATCTGTCAATGGACATCTCAGCTCTTTCCACAGTTTGGCTCTTGTGGACACTGCTGCTATAAACTGGGGTGCACGTGCCCCTTCGGATCACTACATTTGTATCTTTCGGGTAAATACCCAGTAGTGCAATTGCTGGGTTGTAGTGTAACTCTATTTTTAATTGATTGAGGAACATCCATACTGTCTTCCACACTGGCTGCAATAGCTTGCATTCCCACCAACCCCAGTGTAGGAAGGTTCTCTTTCCTCTGCATCCTCACCAACATCTGTCATTTCCTGACTTGTTAATTTTAGCATTCTGACTGATGGGAGGTGGTATCTCACTGTGGTTTTAATTTTATTTCTCTGGTGCCAAGGGATGTTGAGCACATTTTCATGTGTCTGTTGGCCATTTGGATGTCATCTTTGCAGAAATATCTGTTCATATCTTCTGCCGAGCTCTTGATTGGATTATTTGTTCTTTGCGTGTTGAATTTGAGAAATTCTTTATGGATTTTGGATTCTTGCCCTTTATCTGATATGTCATTTGCGAATATCTTTTCCCATTCTGTCAGTTGTCTTCTGGTTTTGTTGACTGTTTCCTTTGCTGTGCAAAATTGATCTCGATGAAGTCCCAGTAGTTCATTTTGGCCCTTACTTCCCTTACCTTTGGTGATGTTTCTAGGAAGAAGTTGCTGCAGCTGAGGTCGAAGAGGTTGCTGCCTGAGGTGTTCTCCTCAAGGATTTTGATGGATTCCTGTCTCACATTGAGGTCTTTCATACATTTTGAGTCTATTTTTGTGTGTTGTGTAAGGAAATGGTCCAGTTTCATTCTTCTACACATGGCTGTCCAATGTTCCCAACACCATTTGTTGAAGAGACTGTCTTTTTTCCATTGGATATTCTTTCCTGCTTTGTCGAAGATTAGTTGGCCATAGAATTGAGGGTCTGTTTCTGGACTGTCTGTTCTGTTCCATTGATCTATGTGTCTGTTTCTGTGCCAGTATCATACCATCTTGATGATTACAGCTTTGCAATAGAGCTTGAAGTCTGGCATGATGATGATGCCACCAACTTTGGTCTTTTTTTTTTTTTTTCAACATTCCTCTGGCTATTCAGGGTCTTTTCTGGTTTCATACAAATTTTAGGATTATTCATTCCATTTCTTTGAAAAAAATTGATGGTATTTTGATAGGGATTGCATTAAATGTGTAGATTGTTCTAGGTAGCATAGACATTTTAATGGTATTTGTTCTTCCAAACCATGAGCATGGACAATTTTTCCATTTCTTTGTGTCTTCCTCAATTTCTTTCATAAGTTCTGTAGATTTAGAGTATAGATCCTTTGCCTCTTTGGTTAGGTTTATTCCTAAGTATCATATGGTTTTGGGGCAGTTGTAAATGGGATTGGCTCCTTAATTTCTCTTTCTTCTGTGTTGTTAGTGTATAGAAATGTAGTGTATAGAAATGTAGTGTATAGAAATGTAACTTTCTTTCTTTTTTAAAAAAATTTTTAAAGATTTTATTTATTTATTTGACAGAGAGAGATCACAAGTAAGCAGAGAGGCAGGCGGTGAGAATGAGAGAGAAGGAAGTAGGCTCCCTGCTTTGCAGAGAGCCCGACACGGGGCTCGATTCCAGGACCCTGGGATCATGACCTGAGCCGAAGGCAGAGGCTTTAACCTACTGAGCCACAGGTGCCCAGCAACTGATTTCTGTGCATTGATTTTATATCCTGTCACTTTACTGAATTCCTATATGAGTTCTGACAATTTTGGGGTGGAATATTCTGGGTTTTTCACATCAAGTATCATGTCACCTGTGAAGAATGAGTGTTTGACTTCTTTGCTGACCTGGATGCCTTTTATTTCTTTTTGTTTTCTGATTGCTGAGGCTAGAAATTCTAGTACTATGTTGAACAACAGTGGTGAGAGCAGACATCCCTGTCATGTTCCTGATCTTAGGGGAAAGGCTCTAAGTTTTTCACCATTGAGAATATTTACTGTAAGCTTTTCATAGATGGCTTTTATGATATTGAGATATGATATTGAGGTATATACCCTCTATTTCTATACTGGGAAGAGTTTTATTCAAGAAAGTGTGCTGTACTTTGTCAAATGCATTTTCTGCATCTCTTGAGGAGATCATCTGGTTCTTGTCCTTTCTTTTGTTAATGTGATGTATCATGTTGATTGATTTGCAGATGTTGAACTACCCTTACAGTCCAAGAATAAATCCCGCCTGGTTGTGGTAGATAAGCCTTTTAATGTACTGTTGGATCCTATTGGCTAGCATCTTGGTGAGAATTTTTGCATCCATCTTCTTCAGGGATATTGGTCTGTATGTAATTCTCCTTTTTTGGTGAGGTCTTTGGTTTTGGAATCAAGGTATGCTGGCCTCTCAGAATGAATTTTGAAGTTTTCCTTCCATTTCTATTTTTTTTGAAATAGCATCGGAGAATAGGTACAAATTCTTCTTTAAATGTTTGATAGAATTCCCATGGGAAGACAAACAGCCCCGGACTCTTGTTTGTTGGGAGATTGATTACTGTTTCAATTTCCTTGTGGGTTATGGGTCTGTTCGGGTTTTCTGTTTCTTCCTATTTCAGTTTTGGTAGTTTGTAAGTTTCTTTCTTTCTTTTTTTTTTTTTTTTAAAGATTTTATTTATTTGACAGACAGAGATCACAAGTAGGCAGAGAGGCAGGCAGAGAGAGGAGGGGGGAAGTAGGCCCCCTGCCAAGCAGAGAGCACGACGTGGGCCTTGATCCCAGGACCCTGGGATCATGACCTGAGCTGAAGGCAGAGTCTTTAACCCACTGAGACACCCAGTCACCCCAGTTCATAAGTTTGTAAGAATGCATCCATTTTTTCCAGATTGCCTAATTTGTTGGCATATAGTTGCTCAAAATATGTCTTAAAAGTATTTGTATTTCCTTCGTGTCAGTTGAGATCACTCATCTTTCATTCATTTTATTTATTTGGGTCCTATCTCTTTTCTTTTTGATAAGTCTGGCCAAGGGTTTATTGATCTTATTAATTCTTTCAAAGAACCAGCTTCTAGTTTCATTGATTTGTTCTACAGTTCTTTTGGTTTCTATTTCATTGATTTCTGCTCTGATCTTTATTATTTCTCTTCTCCTGGTTGGCTTAGGCTCTATTTTCTCTTCTTTCTCCAGCTCCTTTAGGTGTAAGGATAGCTTGTGTACTTGAGACTTTTCTAATTTTTTGAGAAAGGATTGTATTGCTCTGTACTTCCCTCTTAGGACAGCCTTTGCTGCATCCCAAAGGTTTTGAACAGTTGTGTTTTCATTTTCATTTATTTCTATGAATTTTTAAAATTCTTCTTTAATTTCCTGGTTGACCCATTCATTCATTAGTTGGGTGCTCTTTACCCTCCAAGTATTTGAGTTCCTTCTGGATTTTTCTCTTGTGTCAAATTCAAGTTTGATATCATTGTGGTCTGAAAATATGCAGGGAAATATCCCAGTCATTTGGTACCAGTTGAGACCTGATTTGTACCCCAATATGTGGTCTATTCTGAAGAATATTCCATGTGCACTTGAGAAGAATATGTATTCTGTTGCTTTAGGATGGAATACTCTGTATATATGTGAAGTCTATCTGGTCCAGTGTGTCATTCAAAGCCCTTGTTTCCTTGTTGATCTTCTACTTAGATGATCTGTCTTTTGCTCTGAGGGAGGTGTCAAAGTCCCCTACTATTATTCTATTATCAATTTGTTTCTTTTATTTTGTTATTAATGGGTTTATATAATTCGCTGCTCCCAAGTGAGAAACATAAATATTTATAACTGTTAGATCTTCTTGTTGGATAAACCCTTTAAGGATGATATAGTGGCCCTCTTCATCCCTTACTACAATCTTTGGTTTAAAATCTAATTTGTCTGATAAAAGGATGGCTACCCCAGCTTTCTTTTGATCTCCATTAGCATGATACATGGCTCTTCACTCCAGTTTCTTTCAATCTGGAGGTGTCTTTGGGAATAAAATGAGTCTCTGGTAGACAGTATATGGATGGGTCTTGCTTTTTTATCCAGTCTGATAATCTATGTTTTTTGATTGTAGCATTTATATTCAGAGTAACTATGAAAGATACGAATTTAGTGCCATTGCATTACCTGTAAAGTCACTGTTTCTGTATATTGTCTCTGTTCCTTTCTGGTCTATGTTACTTTTGGGGTCTCTCCTCGCTTTTAAGATTCCCCTTTAATATTTCTTGAAGGGCTGATTTAGTGATCACAGATTCCTTAAGTTTCTGTTTGTCTTAGAAACTCCATCTCTCCTTCTGCTCTGAATGACAGCCTTGCTGAATAAAGTGCTCTTGGCTGCATGTTTTTCTCATTTAGTACCCTGAATATATCATGCCAATCCTTTCTGGCCTTCCAGGTCTCTGTGGATAGATCTGTTGCCAGTCTAACGTTTCTACACTTGTAGGTTAAGGAATTCTTGTCTCTAGCTGCTTTCAGATTTTCTGTTTATCTCTGAAACTTGCAAGCGTTAGTATTAGACGTTGGGGTTTTTATCTTTTTTTTTTGTTGATTTTGAGGGCAGTTCTCTGTATCTCTGGGATTTGAATGCCTTTTTACTTACACAGAAAAGGGAAATTCTCAGCGGTGATTTACTGATATATACCTTCTGTCCTTCTCTCTCTTTCCTCTTCCTCTGGGATCCCAATCAATCTAATATTCTTTTTCTTTATGGTGTTGCTGATTTCTTGAAGCCTCCCCTCATGATTCCTTAGTTGTTTTTCTCTCAGTTCCTCAGCTTCTTTACTTTGTACCATTTTGTTTTCTGTGTCACTGACTCTCTGCCTCATATACCCTAGCCATTAGAGCATCCATTTTAAACTGCCTCTTAGTTAAAGCATTTTTAATTTTGGCTTAATTAGTTTTTAGTTCTTTTATTTCTGCACCAAGGGATTTTCTAGTGTCTTTTATGCTTTTTTCAAGCCCAGCTAGTATCTTTACAATCTTTATTCTGATTTCTATATCCAATATTTTACTTATATCTATATTGATTAAATCTGTGGCAGAGAGTATTACCTCTGGTTCTTTTTTTGTGGTGAATTCCTCCTTTTAGTCATTTTGTCCAGAGAAGAATAGATAAACAAGAGAACAAAAGAGAAATAAAAAATAAAAATATCAACCATAACCCCAGTGAAATATACACTAGACAAATCAGAAAAGATCAGAACCCCCCCCCCCCCGGCCAAAAAAAGGGAAAATAGAGAGAATATAATCAACCAGGTAGACACAACAGGGTGATCCACTTGGTCTTGGGTGTATTTTGGTCTGTTTGCTAGAAGATACTTGATCGCACAATTGTAGAGAAAGAAAAACTTACGTATAGGTATAAAAATAAAATTGAATTAAGTGAATGGAATCCAAAGATGAAGAATATATGTATAAAATGTAAATGTGAAAATGAAAATTTAAAAAAGACTTAAATACAAGAGTTGATAAAATAAGAAACTAGTTGAAAAAAAAAAAAAAAGAAAAGGAAAGTTTAAACTGAAAGATAAAGGAATCATTAGAAAAAACCCTCGAATTATATACTATTTTCCCCGAGCACTGCAGTTTTGCAGTTCTTTTTGCTCCGTAAACTTGGTGTTCACCTGTTGTTCCAGCTGGTTTTCTGGGGGAGGGGCCTGCTGCACTGATTCCCAGGTGTCTTTGCGTGGGCAGAGTTGCACAGCCGCTTGTTAGGGGGCTGGGCTCACTGTAAGCTGCTTTGGGTTGCTCTATGTGGCTTTTGTTCCCTGAAGGCTTTTTCAACCACTTTACAAGATGAAAATAAAAAAGATAGCACCCTGATCTCTAGACCGGATCTTTACTATCAGGATTGCCTCTCTTCAGTTAACCCTCAGGGAAAAGCAATCTTCACTTTTGTGTGCTCCAAACTCTGCAGACTCCTGCAATATGCACTGGTGCTGATTCTTCTGGGGGAGAGAGGAGGGTTGCCACATTTCTGCCCTTTGCAGAGCCCCCACATGGGGAGTAGTCACCTGATCATGCCTTGGTTCAAGGTTTATGGCAAACCCAACTGAGAGCCCACTCCCGGCCCACTGATCATAGCCAGTTTCCCCACTCCAGTGCTTGGGAACTCTGCTGGCTCAGAGACCCCTGTTCGTTTTGTGACCTTGGGGATCCTGAGAACACACTGTCCGACCTAGGACTCTGCCCCACTTTACCACCTGAGCACCTTTCAGGCAAGGACTTCTCTCAGTGGAGCAGACTTCTAAAAGTTCTGATTTTGTGCTCTGGGGCTTTATCACTTTCCAGCAGCCAGCTTTTGGAGGTTCCCTCCCCATTGCTGCTTATTTTCTGATAGATCCCCTCAGATTCACTTCTCTGCATCTCCTGTCTTGCAAAAAGTCGTCGTCTTTCTATTTGTAGAAGTCCAGCAATCCTTTTCTTATATCATAGGTTGAATTCACAGGTGTTCAGAATGATTTGGTAAATAGCTGGCTGAATTCAAGGGATGAAACGAGGTCCCCTACTCATCTGCCATCTTGCCTCACAATGTTCAAAGAGCTAGTGGGAAAGGTGTGCACACCATGCATGTACAGATGAGAATGAGGCAAAAATATTTGGAAAGATAAAGGTTTGAGAACTCTATAAAATAATGAAAAACATCAAAGTACAAATCTAAGAAGTTCAGAGAATTGGAAGCAGAATAATCAAAACAAATGAAAAACAAATTAAAAGAACAAATAGATACAAATTTTGAAACATTATTATAATAAAAATTAGATATTCACGAAGACAGAGGAAATGACATTTTATAACTTTGAATAAACAAAAAAATTATATAGGCTTCTTATTACAAACTATGAAAACCAAAGACAGTGGAGTAACATCTTTAAAGTACTGAAAGACAAAAACCTATCAGCTCAAAATTTGATGTTCAGTGAAAATATCTTTCAAAAAGGTCAAATAAATATTTTTTTCACCTATAAGTTTTAAATAAAAAATGACAGAATTAATTGCCAGTAAAGCTCCCTATAAAAAATACTAAAAAAAGTTCTGCACGCAGAAAAAGCATGTAATGCTAAATCCAGGTGGGGACTTAGATTCATCAAAAAATGAAGGGTGCCAATGTTAAAAATAAAGGTAAATGTAAGACATTTTCTACCTATTTTTAATCACTCTAAGAGATAATTGATAATTTAAAGCAATAATAATGAAAACGCCCAAGACTGCTAGAACTCATACGGAATTCAGTAAAGTAAGGATATAAAATCAATGCACAGAAATCAGTTACATTTCTATATACCAACAACAAGACAGAAGAAAGAGAAATTAAGGAGTCAATCCCATTTACAATTGTACCCGAAACCATAAGATAGGAACAAAACTAACCAAAGAGACAAAGAATCTGTACTCAGAAGACTATAGAATACTCATGAAAGAAATTGAGGAAGACACAAAGAAATGGAAAAATGTTCCATACTCATGGATTAGAAGAACAAATACCATTAAAAGATTATTTATTTATTTATTCATTTGACAGACAGAGATCACAAGTAGGCAGAGAGGCAGGCAGAGAGAGAGGAGGAAGCAGGCTCCCTGCTGAGCAGAGAGCCCGATGCAGAGCTCGATCCCAGGACCCTGGGATCATGACCTGAGCCAAAGGCAGAGTCTTTAACCCACTGAGCCACCCAGGCACCCCAAAGAACAAATATCATTAAAATGTCTATGCTATCTGGAGCAATCTAGACATTTAATGCAATCCCTATCAAAGCACCATCAGCTTTTTTCACAGAAATAGAAAAGATAATCCTAAAATTTGTGTGGGACCAGAAAAGACCCTGAATAGCCAGAGGAATGCTGAAAAAGAAAACCAAAGCTGGGGGCATCACAATGCCAGACTTTGCTCTCTTACAAAGCTGTAATCATCAAGACAGTATAGTACTGGCACAAAACAGACACATAGATCAAGGGAACAGAATAGGGAACCCGGAAATGGACCCTCAACTCTGTGGTCAATTAATCTTTGACAAAACAGGAAAGAATGTCCAATGGAAAAAAGACAGTCTCTTTAACAAACGATGTTGGGAAAATTGGACAGCCACGTGTAGAAGAATGAAACTGGACCATTTCCTGACACTACACAAAAAATAGACTCAAAATGAGCCTGAAGTTTCACAGACCTGTTCCCCTGGGGCAAATAATACATTATATGGTAATTAAAAAAATAGACTCAAAATGGATTAAAGACCTCAATGTGAGATAGGAATCCATCAAAATCCTTGAGAAGGGAACAGGCAGCAACCTCTTCAACCTCAGGTACAGCAACTTCTTCCTAGAAACTTCAATAGCAAGGGAAGCAGGGGCAAAAATGAACTATTGGGACTTCAGCAAGATAAAAAGCTTTTGCACAGAAAGGAAAGAGTTAACAAACCAAGGGCAACCTATGGAATGGGAAAATGGGAGATATTGCAAATGACATATCAGATAAGGGGCTAGTATCCAAAATCTATAAAGAACTTCTCAAATTCAACACACAAAAAAACAAATAATCCAATCAAAAGATAGGAGAAGACATGAACAGGCATTTCTGCAAAGGAACATCCAGATGGCCAACAGACGCATGAAAAAGTGCTCAACATCCCTCAGCATCAGGGAAATAAAAATTGAAACCACAATGACATACTATGTCATACCAGTCAGAATGGCTAAATTAACCAGTCAGAAAACAACAGGTGTTGCTGAGGATCTGGAGAAAGGGGAACCCTCCTACACTGTTGGTCGGAATGTAAGCTGGTGCAGCCACTCTGGAAAACAGTATGGAGGTTCCTCAAGACATTGAAAATAGAGCTAACCCACAACCCAGCAATCGGACTACTGGGTATTTACCCTAAATATACAAATATAGTGAAGGGGCACGTGCACCCTAATGTTTATAGCAGCAATGTCCACAGTATCCAAACTAAGGAAATAGCCTTGATGTCCTTCGACAGATGAATGGATAAAGAAGATGTTACACACACACACACACACACACACACACACACACACACTCAGGAATATTATACAGCCATCAAGTATGAAATTTTGCCATTTGCAATTTTGTGGATGGAACTAGAGGGTATTATGCTAAGCACAATAAGTCAATCAGAGAAAGTTATCATATGATCTCGTTGATCTGTGGAATTTGAGAAACAAGACAGAGGATCATGGGAGAAGAGAGGAAAAAATGAAACAGGACAAAACCAGAGATGGAGACAAGCCATAAGAGACTCTTATTCTCAGGAAACAAACTGAAGATTGCTGGAGAGGAGAGGAGTGGAAGGGATGGGGTAGTTGGGTGATGGACATTGGGGAGGGTATGTGCTATGGTGAGTCTGTGAATTGTGTAATACTGATGAATCACAGACCTGTACCCTTGAAATAAATAATACCTTTTACATTAATAAAAAATCTAGTTTAGGATTATACATAAAAGGGGCACCTGGGTGGCTCAGTGCGTTAAAGCCTCTGCCTTTGGCTCAGGTCATGATCCCAGGGTCCTGGGATCGAGCCCCGAATCGGGCTCTCTGCTCAACAGGGAGCTTGCTTCCTCCTCTCTCTCTACCTGCTTCTCTGCCTACTTGTGATCTCTCTCTCTTTGTCAAATAAATAAATAAAATCTTTTAAAAAAAAAGATTATACATAAAAATAAAATGAGAAAACAAAATTATAAGTTGTAGGAGAGAAGAACTGGAAGTATATGATTGTCAGGTTCTTAGACAGTATGTGAAGTAACAGTATTATTTAAAAACAGACAGTGATAAGTTAACGATGTGTAGTATCAACTTTAAGGCAACCATAAATTCAAATTAGGTTAAAAATTTAAAATTTTTAAGAAATGACTGTAACTAATCATTGAACTATAAACAAAAAAGTAAGTAATAAAAAATGCACAATCTCAGTGACTTCAAAAAAGGGAAAAAAGGAACACTTGGAAAATGGAAAACAGCTAGAAAGGTAATAGACTTAATCCTACTATGTCAGTAATTACCTTAAAAATTAATTTCCTATTTTTTCTAAATACGTTGATTAAAAAGACAGAGATTGTCAAGCTGAATAATAATATAAAATGCAACTATATGCTGTCTACGAGAAACTAATAGGAAGACAGAGATCTGTGAAAAGTAAAAGATTGAAGAAAGACATACCATAGAAACACAAATCAAAAAGGGCAGTGAAGTGACCATGTTAAAATCAGACAAACTGGACTTCACCCACGAATTATTAGTATTAGTATTAGTATTAGATTTAGGTGAGGTATTACATACTGATGAAGATGTTGATGTATGCAGAAGACTTGACAACTTTAAGTGTGGTTTTGAATGACTGCATGACTTCAAAATGTGTAAGGCAAAACCCATGGGCATAGAAAAATTCATAAATTGTAATTGGATCTGTCAACTGATGTAATCAGTGAAACAAGTAGAGAAAATGTATTTAAGAATGTAGAAGATGTAGACAGTGTTATGAACCAATGTGCCTTAATTGACATTTAACATTCATCAAAGTAAACCATATTCTGGGCCATAAGACACATCTCAAAAAGTTTTGATGAATTGAAATCTGGCAAAGTATATGCTCTGACCACCCAAGAATGAAACTAGAAATTAATAACCAAGAGATACCTGGAAACTTGCAGAATTTATGATTAAACAACATGCTTCTAAACAGCTCAGGAGCCAAAGAAGAAGTCACAAGGGGAATTAGAAAATATCTGGAATAGACTAAATAAGAAAATATAACATTAAAAATTAGAGATGCACCTAAGTGCATAAAATAAAAGAAAATCATCAAAAGAAAATTTATTGAATTAATTCTTATATTAAAAACAAGAAGTTTTGCATTAATATTCAAAGTTTTCATCTTCAGAAACTAGAAGAAGTATCCAATTAAACATGTCATGCTAGATGAAACCAAGACAGACAAAAAAAAAAGAAAAAAAAATCCAGAAGAGGTAAAGTAACCTAAAATTCAATGAAATAACAGTGAAAATTTTAACTGAAGTGTGTTGTAGCTTTTTGTTTTTGCTTAGGGAAATTTTTTTGAAAGGGCCTAGGATAGGCAACACACTCTTAAGGAAGAGGTTAATTTGGCCCAGGTTATTTTGCAAGTTTTTGAGGAAGTCGAGCTGGGCCTTGAAGAATAAGAAGAATGAGAAATGACCGGGGAGGATATTCTCAGCACAAACAAAGTACAGTTTTTGGAGAACAAGGATGAGATTGGTTTGGCTGGAACAGAAGTTCTTCTGTATTGGGAGGAGGAGAAAGATGGTTATAAGAACCGTATGTGAATGCCATATATAGGAAGTTGATATTTATCCTGTTGGGGCAATGGGAGTAAGGAATAACATGAAGTAAGTGATAACATGGTGACAATGTCTAATGTAGATTGGGGAGTCAGAAGGATGCGCGGTGATGTATCTGAGTTGAAGTGGTTAAGTGTGGGAGCCTTACCTAGAAAGTAGAGATGAACATTACCAATATTGTGAATAGATCATGGAATGGGAGGTGAGTGAGTTGCGTCAAAGATAACTAAGATTTTAACTTGCAGTAACCAGGGGGATGGTGGGAAATCATTCACAGCAAGAGGGACATAGGGAGAAGTTTTGGAGAGAATAAAATTGCAACATGTCAGCCTTAAGGAAAGAGGTATATAGTCCAAGTAGAAATATTCCAGTGGCCATTGGAAATGGAGCCTTGGAGCTCCTCAGGATTGGAGATGTTTGTGTATATGAATGAATCTTGTGATGTTTAAAGCTGAAGCTACAGATGAGCTCTGGGGATAAGCAGTTAGAGTAATAGAGAGCTGGAGACCGAGACTCTGGGAACACCCAAATTTAGGAAGTGGAAGGAAAACAATAGGCAGCAAAAGAATCTGGGACAAGGTGATTAGAAACATGTGAAAAACCAGAAGAGACTGTTGTTTTTTATGGCTGGCTTTCAAGAAGAGGTGTTGGTAAGAGTTTGAGTTGCTACAAATTAGTAAGAATGAAGGCAAGGCAATTGTTTTCCAGTTTGTGGTCAGCAGATCATGGACAGCATCTGGAACCCAGTTTTGGTGGAGTGGGGGAGGAAGCCAAATCTTCAGGGCCCAAGCAGAGTGTGTGGCAGTTCATTCCTAAAGATTCTGAATATGAAAGGAAAGAAAGAAATTGCATTATAGGTGGAGGAAACAAAATGCTATTTATTAAGCAGTGAGTGTGAATTTATCTTCAAAGATAGAAGAGAACTTAGAGATTATTTTATTCAGTGATAGTTATTTAATGACTTCCTGGGGGACAAATATGGTCCCAAGGCTGCACCACACCAGCAGATATTTTTTACTTGGGCTATAATGTGCTTAAAATTGAACATTGAGGGGTGCCTGGGTGCCTCAGTGGGTTAAAGCCTCTGCCTTCGGCTCAAGTCACGATCCCGGAGTCCTGGGATCGAGCCCCACGTCCGGCTCTCTGCTCGGCAGGGAGCCTGCTTCCCTTCCTCTCTCTCGGCCTGCCTCTCTGCCTGCTTGTGGTCTTTGTCTGTCAAATAAATAAATAAATAAAAATCTTTAAAAAAAAATTGAACATTGATAAATAAAAAGTTTTTCCATTCAAAACCCTTATTTTCTGGTCTCTTTTGGAAGAATTGGAAATTTGGCAATACTGGGCCTGTCTTCCTGCATACCATTAATCAGGTGGAGTTGAATAGCTAGCTTCTGGCCCTTTGGAAGGGTACATGTTTTTTGCTTAGCCACAGTCTACACTCCATTAGACCACCTACTGGATCCTTGTAGGTACTTGAGTTGGCAATCCATAATTAAGTCCACTTTCCTCAGTTTGTGGAAAAGGAGAATGACTTGTCCCAAAGTCACATATCTAGTCAGTGGAAGGATCCATTTTAGAGTCCAGATACCTTCATTCAGTAAAACTCCTGTGCAATGAACTCATTAACTTTTTCTCTGGCTTGCTAGTCTCTTGAGGACGGGCCCCTGGCAATTTTTACCCTCTTTCCAGTTTCTGGTATTGCCAGATAGTACCTACACAATTTGTCTGGCTCTGCCTCAGCCAGGTTCCCAGTTGAGATGATGACCTCTTCTTCCTTGGACAAGAAGGAAACCCTGCTGGTTGCCAAGCCCAAGCTCTCTCTTGTCAGAACTTTGGCATAATGTGAGGCACATAAATTCCCCATAAGGTTTCTTTTATGAGGATTTTTGAGGCTTTCGTGGAATGATGTTAAACACAGACTATCATGCATTGCCTCCCAAAGTAGAAAATTAAGTTCATCTCGCTGCAATGAATACCAGATCATGCTGTCCAAGTCCCTCCACCCTGGTCTATAGTTGGGTTTTCAAGGGAATTTGAAAATTTTGTTTGGCTTTATAGTCTAAAGAAGAAAATTGTAAGATAGTGGTCTTTCTTATTTTCCTTCCAAATATGAAAACTAATTACTATTCAAAAGCATTCCTTTGAAATTTAGGAGAGGCCATAATATTATTTAAAAACAGATTCTAACCTACTCCCACAGAAGGGATTTTCTGAAAGCTTGTAGTAATGGCTGCATTCATTGCTTTCTTTCTCTAAACCTCCTGTCTTTGCCCCTCTACCACCCAATATGAATAGGCCTGGCTAAAAAATAGAGCACCTGATGACATCTGACTAGTAGATTTAAGGTAATTGGTGTTCATCCTTCATGTTTAAGATAAATATTGCTACTTCAATGGAGTGTGGTTCCTGAGATAAAAATTGCATTTTCAAGTGTTCCAAACCAGCTACTTCTTTCCTGAGCTTACTTCTTTCATGTAATGAAGGCATCAAAAAATCCAGCCTATCTTAGACAGTACATGCTAATGCTGATTGTTTTGCACCTTCTTCCTATAGGGCTTCTGACTTAGTAGTAGGCTGGATTCTATCAGTTCCTAGTAATAGTTTTACAACCTCTTTTCCTACCTCGGAACCAACATCTCCATATACCTTCAGGTCATTGTCTCAAATTGAGTCACTTGGGAACACTGGGAACTAGAGGGAACTGTAGGGAACAATGGGAGTTTCCTCCCCCCACCCCTCCCTTCCTCTTCCACCCTTTCTTCTTCCTTCTTCCTCCTTTCTTCTTCTTTCTTCTTCTTCTTCAAAAAAGAAAATAGAATTGATGTATATTTAGCCAATCTTGTCATAATATGAATCTGAATATATCATATATCATTGTTTTAAAAAAGAGAGACTTTTTTTTTTTTTTTCCAACGAGGACCTTCTGATATTCTGACATAGACTTTGGAGCTCTATAACTCAACTTTATGATTTGAGCAAGCACATTAGATCACCAGAGAAAACTTGTGTTCAGAGGGATCACTCTCTCAAACATCATCTCTTTGTGCAAGGCACCTTCTACACAAGACAGAAAATATTTAAACATGTATATAAACTTGTTCAAAGTTCAAGTATTTGTTTTAGCAAGAAACAGCCAATGTACCTGGATGTGTCTATCAGTGTCATTACGAACAAGTCCTATTCTTTCTTTATCCTAACCACACATCTACTTTTCCAGTAGCTTTCTACAAAAATGAGGAATTTCAAGAGTAAAAAATCTGGCTACAACATTAGATGGATATATTAAAATGATGGCCTAGGAAAGTCAACTGCAGTATTGTCCTAAAATTTACCTGGAAATTTTATTGTTACTGGGGATATTAATGAAGTTTTATTAAAAATAAAAAACTTTACAGTTGGAAGGTCCATTGTGTCATTGATATGGGGTGATGCGAGAGAATAATTATAAAATGATGGTCAATGAAACAGATAAAAAATATCCTTTGTAAAAGCTTCTATGCTAAGATGGCTATGCAGGTGGGAAGTGCAGAATTCCATCAACTTGGATCAGGCAGCATGGAGGTAGATTTTAATCACTGAGAGTTTGAGTGTGTGGGTACAGAATCTTATCAAGTCTAAACAGTCCATGAAAAGTTGTAAATAATGTCTCTGGCTTTCTGAGACTCGATTTCTTCCTCTCTAAGAATGGGAATAATAACAGGATGTTATTCATATGGGTGCTGCAAGGATGACATAAAAGCATCTATTTATAGTATTTTGTACAGTCTAATAGCACATAGTGAGTGAGTGTCCTAGGGCTGCTACTGATGGAAATGATGACCAGTGATGGTAGCAACCAGTCAGGCAGTTAAGCACATGCTTTGCTTTGCCACAGAGAGGCCTGATGTGATGTGTTGTGTGCGGAATGGGCTCCCTTCCTCTACTTCTCTTAGAAAATGTGTCTGCTTTTGTCTTCCTCCATCCTTCTTCCAAGTCTTTTTTTTTTTATTTTTTTTTTTACTTTTCACAGTGTAAAGCTAGTCAGTATATTCCTTTCCCTTCCTCTTCCTCTAACCAATCCTTCTCTCCTATTTCTTTTCCCTTCAGGTCCTGTCCATTTTGCTAATAATTCTGGTGAGTGTTATTTAGTTAGGGCTTTGTCTTCTGTTGGCTCTTTGGTTAAGAGCATAGGGATAGTAGAAGATTTAGTTATTCTAATTGATTGAGGAACCTGGAGTTCTAAAACTAAACCTAGTTTTAGTTATCTAGTAGACCTAGGAAAGCTAGACTCTAAGGTCTGTCCTGTATTTCTATTTCCCATTCTCTCTCTTTCTCTCATTGTGGATTTTTGCTTTTTCCAATTGATGGACCAATAATTTTCATTCTAAACATCTTTCCCTTTTTTCTAACACCCCTCCAATGAGGACACATTTTATAAGTGAAAATCTTCCTAGAAGGATATTTTTTCAGTAACTGCCATTATGTTTCTTTCTCCTCTCTCCTTTCTTCCTCTTTTTTATCATCGAGGGGGCAGTTTTCTTACTGAATTCTATGCAAGTGGTGTTCTCTGTCATTGCACAACTAAACCATCTGCCCCGATCCAAACTGTAATCGTACTAAAACAATACTCTGCAGAACTATATGAAACCTAATTACCATAAAAATATAAATAGGTCATAAATGTCTAATATAGAGATATGGGAGAAATATTAATATAGATAATTATATGAAGATATTAATATAATTTTATGAAGTATACACATATGATTTTTACTTCTAAAATGACAATAAATCCATCTGCTCTCATCTTTCTTGGAAGAAAATAAAATTGAAGTTATTGACAGTATTATGGTCCTTCACTTGTGGGTCATTACTACTGTATCCTTACAGAGCACCTCCCCTTTCATAGGCAAATCGTAAAAGTTCATCAGTGTCGTTAGGGACCTTTCCTCTTCAGAAACCCCTTTTGGCACATGGCTCACCATGTCTAGAATCCTGTGAGTGATTGCCTCCCAAAGAAAACAGTAATTATTTCAAGAGCTATGAGTAGTGCCATTGGACAGATCTCTTATTGAGATGACTGTGAAAATCACTCTTATGTTCTCCTCCTTCTATACTGGCTTTATCTTTGTGGCAGTTTCAGATTATTAGTGTTGTTGTCTTTCCAAACCGTTGTGACATTTTTGTTTATGAGCTTGCTGTTTTCAACTAAGGTCACAGTATGTGAACCACCAGCACAAGCATTGCAGAAAGTGATTTTAGATGTATCCCAGCCTGCAATTTCTTTGTAGAAATCATTGTATTGGAAATTTTATTGGTATGCTAATTCTCGCTGTCTCCACCACACTGTCATAGCCAACTTCTTTTTACTATTTTTGGTGATGAGGCTAGGAGAACTCAGAGGGTAATTGCCCACTTTAAATATGTTCTGTGTTTTCCCTGTATCACAGATGAGAATGAAACAAACAAAAAAATAAAAGGATGGTAATTATCTAATATCTTTCTTTTAAGTTTACTCTGGGTTCACCTTGATTTGTTTTTTAGGTCTAGAGCAGTAGGTTTGTATCTGATTTGTGAATCCATAGCATTTCTCAATTTTGCTTCCTTAGGTATTTGTATTGGTGGGTATTTAAAACATTGATGCAATAAGCAAGTATTACTTGAGCACCTGCCATGTGGGCTGGGCCCCTTTCTCTTAGTAAGACTCACCACTTCCAAACTCTTCCTACTAATGTGTCTGTGTTGTTTTTTTCTCCTGGCATGGCAGCGTGGTATGAAGGTTGACAGCCAATAATCCAAAGGGTGTCTGTTTATGGAGACTGAGATTTGAATATAGTAGTTTCTTGGATGTTTTTTGTAATTACTTGAAACAATTTGGGCAGTGCCTTGAAGAGTTGGGAGTTGAATAGAGTTAAAGGCCCGTTCTTTCCTCTCCTTGTCCTCTTTCCTCCCTCCTCACCCCAGTTTGAAGAGAGAAGAATGTACGAGCATAATAAGGAGGAGTCAGCAGACCATGTAGAAATAGAAAACAAGGGGAGGAGGCTGAGAGGCAGGTGGCAGAGGGAGGATGATGGAGGACAACAGAGTAGGAGAAGGAGTAGAGAATAGACACAAGGAATTTAACTCCAGTACTAATTCTCTTCAAAGAAGAGCGAGTGAGCTAATATTTAATGAGCACCTATCTTTCTGAGCTACTGACATTTTATTTTTTTTATAATTTTTAAAAAAGATTTTATTTATTTATTTGACAGACAGAGATCACAAGTAGGCAGAGAGAGAGGGGGAAGCAGGCTCCCTGCTGAGCAGAGAGCCCGATGTGGGGCAGAATCCCAGGACCCTGGGACCATGACCTGAGCCGAAGGCAGAGGCTTTAACCTATTGAGCCACCCAGGCACCCCTGAGCTACTGACATTTTAAATTGAAAAAAATCATAGCTGTTTCTTGAAGTAGGTATTAGTGTCCCCATTTAATGTGGGAGAACTGAGGCTCAGAAAGGGTGTGGATCTGTCTGACGCCAGATGTGTGCGCAATCAGTATTTTCAAGGAGGTCTGTTTCTAAAGTCTGTATACTTTCTACCACATGTAGGCCAAGTGCTCAGAAAATTAAGAGATGAAGAGAAGTATGCAAGTAAATGGTTTGTTTATAAGTTATTTTCTTAGTAGTCAAAACTATTTAAATAGTGGATAAAATGTAATCAGCAATATAAGAATATTGTCTGATGATAAATGATATTGACTCCCAGTCCCCTACCATGAGGACCCTGAAATCTCTTTTGTTCCCCGGGGGGAGCACTTGAAAACACCCACTTTAGAGCAGCATCTCCCTGGCAGAATCTGTGCTGGGTTCTTATTGTGTGCAGACACCAATCCCTGCCATCCCGGTGCATGGGGTGTGACCCAGGGGCCCTGAACTCCTTGTCCCACTTCCATCTCCTCCCCAGCTCCTTAGTCATGGACGCACACTGCCTTATCTCTTTATTGCAGTATATAATAAATACAATCATTTTCTCTGAGTACTGTGACTAGGAAAAAGTTGGGAAACACTGCCTCAAATATTCATAAGATAAATATGAAATTCTAAAGACTTTGGTGCTGTACCCAAGACACCCGGATGGGCTGAGAAGGTGAAGGCAGGCTGCCAGGTGCCCTGCTTCTGTGCAAATGAAGGTGAATCCCGTACTTCATTTGAGCATGACTGGTGAAGTGTAGCCTTGAGAAATAATAGAAACTCTTCAATAAAACATTTATTTGGGGCTTCTTTCATAACATTTGATGAGGAGGGAACATGAGGATAAGGCTATCTGGCTGGATGAAGCCTGATGACAACTATTACCTGCTACATTTTCTGAGTCCCCTCTTAAAGGTAACTCTCATAAATGTATCTCCCCCTCCCCCGGAAGTCATACCACCTAAGTAATAAAGGTGTAATCTAACATCATCATATAATGATCCTCTGATGGGCCACACAAATGACCACTTGCATAGTATTTTCCCAAAGCTATTCTAAGATTGCTCATTCCCAGATGGCCAGAAGATCATTCAGTTTGGTAGGAAGAAGCCGCAAGTCCATCAGCACCTGTTATCTTCAGAACTTGTAGCTGGAAGTACGTCCACGGAGCTGCACAGCACATACCCTGTTATCTTCCGACTGTAGGTTGGTACAATGTCACGTGATGGGATTCATCAACATGCCTCATTCCAGTGAAATGATACAGCCTTCATTTCAAGTAGATCCTCCTTCAAGAGGTGACTTGTCCCTTCTCCTTTCATGACCCACTGGTTGTCTTCTAAGAAATGACTTACCAGGGTTGTTATGATCTTCTGGCACAACACAGTCAGTGTAATTAGTGCCTAGGAAAAAGCCTGCAAGTGAGTAAGTGTAGACATGTCCCATGTTTATATGATCTCATGTGAAGGCCAGCACTGCTCAGGTCTGATTGGTAACACTTTCCATAGCATAAATTCTTATGTTTTTGCTCTCTTTGGAGAAAATTCTTACATGCCTAAGAAATTGCTGTGGTTCTAGATTGTGAACCTATTGTGGTACCATAGTACTACAAACAAAGCAAAGCAAAACGAAATAACTAATATTCACAGATCGTTGTTATTGTAGACACATTTATTGAGAGGATCAACTTGTAAATATCCACAGTTTCAGATTCCCTAGTTAAAAAAAGAGGTTGGCTTACTGAGAGAAGAGGGATGTATCAGCTTCTTCTTCTCCATATCCTTTAGGACTAAATGGTTACCTTTTAATTCTAAAGAGACAGGTTTAATGGCCTACTGGCCTAAAATATAACACAGTTCACTGCACTATAATTTTCTTTGATTAAACCCAGGAGGTTGATGTCCCTCCTTAACAATACACACATTTACTAGTAAGAGAGCAGTCAGTTCTGTGAAAGCTGAAAGGATCAAGTTATTGCTCTGGGTGCAGTTGTCGGAAAAAGGGCTCCCTCAAGGAGGGCAAGGTAGTACCACCTGCAGACACGCCTACCAAGTCTAAGACAGACGTGACCTTGAGTTCTGCAGGAATATATCCTGAGCCCATCTTCCAGTGTGTGGGATTGAGTGCTCATTTCCTCACAGAAGGGTTATTTTTCATGAGGATTTGTTTTTTGGCCTTTGGTGCCCGTTTACATTTCTGATGTGGAGTGCCTTGGTCCTGTGTTTAAATGAGTCTGTGCTTAAAGGAATGTGATAGAGAATGTGCGAGCATTTCTGGAATTCTTTGGAATGCTCCGGCTCTTTGCAAGAACTTCCCTGCTTCCAGCTTGATTGTTTTGGCTGACAGGTGCTGACTCTTCCGACCACCACCCCTACCCCGACCCCAGTGAGTTATCTGTGTAACAAGGAGATGCGCAATTCACATCTATCTTTAATGGTGGTGAAACCTGGATGTGTTAGCCTCACTCTTAATGATAACAGATCGCGTTTGCTCAGCACTACTTCATACCACACATAATTGGTCCAATCCTCATGACACGTTTTTGATACAAGTCCTGATCTGATCATTTCACAGATGAGGAAACTGAGTCTTGAAGAAATGACACAGCTGTCCCAGGTGACGGAGCTAATTCGGTACCCAGGCCTCTTTGATACTGGAGCTTCCTTCCACCTGCAGATTTTCACGCTTTATAAATCCTGGGTATTTTAGAGGATACCGCGTATAAACTCACCGTTTATTAGTCCTTCAGTGAAGCTTGTGAAACTGCTCTTTTTGGTAGTGGCTTGTTTTTGTTTGTTTCTTTGTTCTTTGTTTGCCCGCACAGCACGTCTGACTATGTTTTTTAGAAGGCTTTGATGCGCTGCTTACATAAATTAACCTGCGGTTTTCCCCACAAAGATGCTGTCTCTGGGTTCTGCCAGCCACACTCCCTCTCCGTCTTTCATGCTCAGTTCAGCTATTACCTTTCTTATGACACTTCTTCTGAATTCCCCAGGTGGGATCATTTTCTGTGCTCTGAGGACGCTTTGCTTTTAACTCCTTTAGAGCACTTATCAAGTTATTGCATAATTATTAGC
The DNA here is from genome assembly GCA_004024625.1 of Mellivora capensis. NCBI lineage: Eukaryota > Metazoa > Chordata > Mammalia > Carnivora > Mustelidae > Mellivora > Mellivora capensis. The sequence continues at coordinate 25,344 of PISX010010842.1, read as the reverse complement.
ATTCATGTCTTCTCCCCCCCTCATGAGGCGCGAACCTGCTTGAGGCAGAGGTGTTATCTATTTATCTTACACTCTGTATGAAGCACAGTTGTGCATATACTCAGAGACAGGGAAATGGTAGGGGGCCCAGGAAGCTGGGAGAGGTGAGAGGAATTACTGTCATTTAACAAGATGTTAATAAGGATCCCTCATTTTTATTACCCAGAAAAGCATTTGAGTTATTAGTCTGTATTCCTATGCTGGAAGAGCTAGTATATACTTATTAGGATGCAGGGTTTGGGTGGACCCGACGGCTCCCTCTCTTAAAATCCTCTTTAAAAATTAGAAATACAAAAGCACATGAAAATCATTTTTAGAAACAAGAAATCACAAGAAGTTACAAATTAATAAAATCTGAGAAATACCATACACATCATAAAATCCAGAAAAAGAGCATAATAGTTTTATTAATGAGCTGCCCTGCACACTTCCATATTACTGTTTTCCTCCACATTTTTGGACTATATACTTTTTTTTTAAATCACCTCTGCATAAGACAGTAATTTTATAATATTTCCCATAGAAAGAATGAAGCGGTAATTCAGTTTTTTTCCCTAGCGTGGTTGATTGAAATCTATTCTTTATTATTAATAATGTAGAAAAATTTGTTTCAGCTTTAGAACTTGTGCCCTGTAAATTGTTAGGATTGCTGTCAAATGTGGGAAGAGCTCTAGCAAGTTTATTTCATGTATGAACCATTTAGAAGAGTTTTCCAGGGGCGCCTGGGTGGCTCAGTGGCTTAAGTCTCTGCCTTCGGCTCAGGTCATGATCTCAGGGTCCTGGGATCGAGCCCCGCATCAGGCTCTCTGCTCAACGGGGAGCCTGCTTCCTCCCTCTCTCTCTGCCTGTCTCTCTGCCTACTTCTGATCTCTGTCAAAATAATAAATAAAATCTTAAAAAAAAAATTTAGAAGAGTTTTCCAAGGACCGACTGTGCCTTCGTAGGATGCCATGTGACTTGTCAAAGCAGATAGTTGAAATATATTCCTTTTATAACTTAGATCCTTGGACAAATTGATTCAGATTATCTGCCTTTGAGTAGGAGTGCTCTTACTTGGAACTCCACCCTGGGTAACCTTGCAAATGCCAAAGGCTGTCCGGAGGGCCAGGAGAATGGGGCAGGTGACATGGCCGCCGTGTTTCCCGTCAGGAAGGTCTCGGTGGATATGTGAGCAGCCGCTGCAGTGTAGCAGTGGAGAGAGAGTCCAGACTTCAAGGTGGGCAGGAGGACCTAGGCGCTAAGGAAAAAAATGGAGACAGCGGGTATACAATATGCGTTTGAGACTTTTGTAAAGTAAGAAGCTAAGATGGTAAAAGAAAGACCAGTTAGGATTAAATAACTCACCGGGAAGGAGGGGGCTGTTTGCATTTTTAGGAGAGTTGCTTAAAGTCAGATTTGGACCGTTGTTTAACTAGCTCTGTAGTGTCTCTGCTGGGCCTGCTGTGGCGTGGTTTGTGGGAGAGTGTTTGCCTCCTCCATCTGTCACTGATGTATAGAAATGCCCCCTCTAATCACTGGGCCGCTCACTGAGTTTAGCTACGCCAAGGTTTCAGTCATTCGGCCTGTCCTGTCTTTCCGGGGGGGATGTCAGCTATGCCTTCTGCTAGGGTACCTTTTCATTTTTTGTGAGGCATTTGCATATTGATCGTCTCACTGGAGCATCACAGTGGTTAAATAATTCATAAATAACTAAGTTATTTTACATCTTACAAGAAAGAGGTGAGATCTTAAAGATCGTACCTTAAAGATGTCCAGGTGGAAATTCGGAAGAGAAGACAGTTACCAACTCTGGGAACTGAGTCAAGGAAATAGCATGGAAAGTGTCTTCCCCCACTTGCCCTGTGGAGCTAAGGGACCAATGGGGATATTTATGGGAACTTTTAAGTGGTTTTCTCTACACTGTACAATGTATTTTCCTTCCCTCCTCTGTGTCCTATACAAAATGTTCAGAAAAACAAGATTTTTTGTTCTGATGACTTTATTTATTTATTTAAAAATTTTTAAAATTTATTTTATTTGATAGAGAGCACAAGTAGGCAGAGAGGCAGGCAGATAGAGAGGGGAAGCAGGCTCCCTGCTGAGCAGAGAGCCTGATTTGGGGCTCAATCCCAGGACCCTGAGATCATGACAGGCGAAGGCAGAGGCTTTAACCCACCCACTGAGCCACCCAGGCGCCCCTGTTCTGATGATTTTATATCAAAGGCTTCTCTAGGGGAATAATGATCACACTTTAGTATGAATAAGAATCTCTTGGATCATGAGGAAAAATGCAGATTCAAGTTCAGGAGAAGCAGGGTGGGATGGGGAACTCAAAGGAGTGCTGAGCTCTCCATGTGGGTGGTCATGGGTCACAGGTCGGAGGGGGAGGATAAGGACCAAGCTGATGTGTGGATTTCACCTTGCTTTAGCAACCTGAGCCTTAGAGAAATTAAATGCCCTTTGGTCTCTTAGAACTGCTAATAGGAGGTGGCCCCAGGACTTGAACCTCAGTCTTCAGGCCTTCAGTCCTACACTGTCTCTGTCACTGACCCTAATAGATGGCATCAGATGTGGCCAATAGTGTGGAGTTTTAGAGCCAGGCTTCCTGGGTCCAAATTCTAGTTTTTCCACTTATGATCTCTTATTATCCTGGGCAAAATATTTACTCTTTGTGTGCCTCAGTTTCCCCATCAGAATACAGGGATAATTTGTCACAGGATTAAATGAGTGGCAGCTGGGAAAGCCTGTGGTAAGCACCAGACAATTATTTGTAAAATAATTAAGAAACTCCCCCTTTATGGCCTATGATGTAGAAGACAGTACTTTTTTTTTTTTTTTAAAGATTTTATTTATTTATTTGACAGACAGAGATTACAAGTAGGCAAGAGAGGCAGGCAGGGAGAGAGAGGAGGAAGCAGGCTCCCTGCTGAGCAGAGAGCCCGATGTGGGACTCAATCCCAGGACCCCGGGATCATGACCTGAGCTAAGGCAGGGGCTTTAACCCACTGAGCCACCCAGGCGCCCCTAGAAGACAGTACTTTTACTATCAGCTTGCCCCAAGTGTGTATGGTACTCCTGCCTTCTCTCGACCTGCATGCTTGCCCATGGTGTGCACATGTCTGGTGTCTCCCCAGCTTCTCTTTCTGCTCTGTAGGCCCCAGGAGAGTCTTAGGGTGGGCAGTAAGATGCAGGCGGCAGCCGCCTTCAGTGCAAAGCCAGCAGCCCGAGGTAAAGACACTCTATCTTGTTCTGTTGCTTTGCCCTTGCTTACATCCATTGAGACATTCAGGTTTTAGTTTTTAGATCTTCCAGTTAGGAAATGATTGAAAATATTATTATCCAGGAATGGGAGAAATTTGTTTGTTTTAAATTGTGCTATTTGCCATTTTTTTTTAAAGATTTTTTTAAAGTAATCTCCACACCCAACATGGGGCTCAAACTCACAACCCTGAGAACAAGAGTCGCGTGTTCCACCCACTGAGTCAACCAGGTGCCCCACCCTTTGTCATTTTAGTATCCTCCTCTAACCGGCAGGAAATTTGTAGCAGATTTTACAAATCTGTAATGATTCTTTCTTTTCTCTCTCTCTCTTTTTTTTTTTCAAGTTTTCTCAGAGGAACAAAATATTCTTAATTGCCAAATGTGACCCATCCTTTTTTTCTGACCCAGTTAAGATAAAACAGATACGCATCTAAAAATCAGAACTTCGCTCTCGAACGATGTCTAGCAATTCTCAATTGCCTCGTTATTTTTGAATGATGTTTTCTTTGCCAGCTTGGACATCACAGTGCATGTGGACATTGCCAGCCGCTGTTCACTAGCCAGTGGGGCAGGAAGTCCTCACGGCAGCTGGGGGTGGGTTACAAGGGCAGCTCTGATGAGAGGGTCCGGTAGATGTTTTCTGTCCGAGACCATGACGCCCAGGCCAGCGCCTGGCTCACTCAGCTGTAAAGGGCAATGGGACAGAATGGTTTATACCTGCTGCTGGGAGTGCAGACCAGTGCACTGGTTCTGTAGATAGGGCAATATTTCTGGTTGTGTATTACAAACCCATGCCATCAGGGACATATGAAGAATTAAAATAAGCAGTGTTTGATTTCATAATCCCATTTCTAGGAATTTTTATGTCTAAGGAAAGACTGAGAGCTGTGCCAAGGTATATAAACATGGATGTTTATAAAAATGAGTTGTTGATAACAGCAAGGAAATGTAAACAACCATGTAGGAAGAGTGGAATGACTAGTACCTTATGGTGCATTGATGTGATGGAATTTCAGGCAATTAGTTAAATCCTGATATAGAAAAAATTGTTATATGTAAAATATACAGGGAAATATTTACTACCTTTAGCTACAGGAAAAGGATTATAACTTAGCACTTTAAAATTTTGTGTGTATTTACCTATTGTGAGTTTTTATTTGCTTGGAAAAATTCAGAAATATAAACAACAAAATATTAACAATAGCATTTTAGGTTGTGGGATTATGGATGATTTAAATGGTCTTAATTTAACTTATTTTTCTAATTTTCCTCACTAATAGTATATCTTGTGTAATAAATCATTTGTTTATGAAAAAGAGAGTGTTGCAAACTATTCCTCCATTTACTCCTATTCAGAAATATTTGTACGTGTTAGCATATGTTAATAACATTTTATTAATGCCAAATGGAGAAGAGAGAGGCCAGATGGCTTCTTGCAAAACTGTGTCAGTAATCACAGAGCTAAAATTGCATTCGGTCTGAAATTTTTGTCGACCTTTATAGACATATAGCTCCGGAAAATTAGACCTCTGTTGGGTTAGGGTGTTGGCCCTCTGTTATTACTGTCTCAAGTCTGTACTACAAAATCCAGAAGGACTGTCATCTGTGTGTTCATGGTACACATACAGAAGCCAAAAGAAATAAAAAATAAACCAAAACCCATTAAATGTACTTGTTTTATATTTTACTTGGAAAATATTCCAAAGAAACATCATTAGTGCCCAGGGTTCCATGGCATTGAATTTGTTGCTTTGTGCTGTGTGCCATTCAAATTCTTATGCACTCTTATCTGCACCTTTGTGGCCATATTACAAATAACCTTTTGCATGCTAAGGGTCATTATTTAATGCTTTCTCAGGTTGGGTTTTAATGTTTCTATAACAAGGAGGGAAATGTGTCATCATAATTGCTGCTTCCCGATGGCGCGTGGGAGAAGAAGGAGGCACAAACAAGTCAGCTGCAAGAGAAAGGGAGCAGGGGATGACAGTAGAAAAGACTGTCGCCCTGAACAACTCCTCAGTCCTGTATCTATTAGATATTAGACAGTAATCAGCAAAGGAGCTGAAGAAGGCTACACATTAATCATATGCCTTGTAGATAAACAAGAGCGAAGGCAAAATATATCTGGTCAGGCAGTATAAAGTTTATAGTTGAGCAAGCACATTCAGAGAGCTCATCTAATTAGCTACAGGTGCTCTGGGGAAGGGGCGACAACGGAAAAACGAAGCAGGCGGCGTCCCCAGCTGCTCAGCTTCAAGGACATCTATCGTCCTCTCCCCCAGAGGCCTGTTGCCAGTACATGTTTTTCTTAAGGCTATATCTAAGCATCCTTGGTAACTAGTATAATTTCTTATAAGTTATATTTTAAGTAATACTTTGTTCTGAGGGACAGTTACAATGATAAGTTAGAGGACTAGATTTTAAGTCTACTTCTGCAAATGACTGCTGTATGATCTGGCATGGTGATGTGATGATGGTGATGATGTAGGTCTAACAGTAGTAGTTGTAGCAGTAGTAGCAAGTAATTGTATTAATACGAGGTGGTAGTAGTAGTAATAATAACAACAATAATAATAATATCTAAAAGCCATTCTATCTATGGATCCCTTACTATGTGCAAGGAAGTCTATTAAATGCATGTTTTTTCTTACTTAATTCTGAAATCTCCCTGATAAATAGCTATCACCATCCTCATTTTACAGATGAGGTGACTGAGGTTTAGAGAGATAAGTTATGTGTACAAATGACATGGTTAAGGGGCGCTTTGGTGGTACAGTTGGTTAAGAGTTAGACTCTTGGTTTCAGCTTAGATTGGGATCTCATGGTCATGAGATCGAACCCTGTGTTGGACTCTGTGCTCAGCATGGAGTCTGCTTGAGATTCTCTCCCTCTCCCTCTGCCCCTCGTGCTCATGTTTTCTCTCTTTCTCTCTGAAATAAGTAAATACATCTTCAAAAAAAAAAAAAAAGCAAATGAAACAGTCAGTAGATGGCAGGATAGGGATCAAACCCAGGTTTTTGTTGTGACAGTAATTTGAGATAATTTATGTAAAGAACTTCACTCTGTGGCTGGCATATAATTTTTCAATAAATATCTGACAATATTGATAATAATCATGTGTTTTCTTTCATCAATAGGTGACTAGCCCAAAAGGTAGGGCCCATGTGAACTACTCTGAATGAAGTTACAATCAAAGAAATACAGTCTAATGGTCCAGAGTAATTAAAAGCAATACTGATATTTACGTATTTTCTGAAAATACATTAAAGAAACCTAATTTCCTTTTCTTTTTGCTACAGTTCTTTCATATTCTGAATCTTTGATTCAGCAAAAGTCCAAACAATTTCAAGCTCTAGAGTGCCCAACTTATCCTGGTTTGTCAGGGACTTTTTCAACTTTAGCAATGAAAGTTTCATGTCCCAGGAACCCCGCGGTTCTAGGCTCAGTAACACAGTTGGTTACCCAACCTGTAACTCTAGAGTCTGACTCCCTGAGGTTATAGCTTGTGTGTCTTGTCTGTCATGTTCATCTTTCCATTTCCAGGAGCCTTGCCTCTTCCATCTGGAGGAATGTGGGAAAACTTGTAATACTCACTCATGAACACCTCTGTCCTGCTATACTAATCTCCATATATTTTCAAGGACCTAAGTCAGAGTATTATTGAGTTTTATAGCTGAAAATTCCTTGAGAAAGTGTCATATGTATTTGGAGACATGACTAGACATGGCCCAGATAAATGGAATTAGATGCAGATGGAGAAAAAACTTGACTCATGCCTTAGTTAAGGAGGTCCTGGAGCCAGGAGGGAAGAAAAGGTGGTCCAGTTTATGGCATCAGAAGCCTTAGGGGATAGGCAACAGATGGTAGTCTTGATTTGGGAGAAGGAGCAAGAATACTAGGCACTCATAATTCTAAAAGGTGAGTGGCAGATAGCGAAGGAAAATGCCGGAGCAGTAATTCTTGGTTTCAGGGGCAGGCAGGCCAGTCATGAGGGGCCAGACTGCAGCCACAGAACAGTTCAAGGAGAGTCTCCTAGGCCCAGGCCATAGGATTGACCTTCTAAGGGGCCCAGAGTTTTGGGCAAGTTTCAGGCAGGTAGTTAATGAAGGAATAACACAAAATCCCAATTATTTGAGCCGGGACACAAAGTAGAAAAGTAGAAGTTGTATCACAGTGAAAAGGCAACCCCCACTGATCAGACTTGGGCCACCAAGTCAGGGGGAGAGTACTGACAAGGATGACGATGCCAAGTCTCAGAATCTTGGGCTCTGTTCCCTAAGTCTTAATTTCTGTCTAACATTGGGATTGCCACCAAAGTAGGGGTTCTCATTGTTTACCGTGAGTAGGAAGTACCTGGACTATTTATAGAAGTCCAGATTCTAAAGGCTCCATTCCCAGAGGGGGATCTGTTTTTCTGATCGAGTTGGTTTGTGGTTGATCCAGGAATATGAACTGTGAATGTGTCCGCACTCCACCAAATCATCTACTAGAGTTGGTCCTTCTGAGGGTCAGTGCCCTAGAGGATTTAGGGGTGCCAAGTGCAGGTATAGGACTTTAGGCAAGGCCTGGATTCCCTTCTCCTTGAAACCTGTGGCTGGGCCCAGACCAGGTTCCAAGCCTACTGTTTTTTTGTTTGTTTGTTTGTTTTTGTTTTTTTTTTAAAGATTTTATTTATTTATTTGACAGACAGAGATCACAAGTAGGCAAGAGAGGCAGGCAGGGAGAGAGAGGAGGAAGCAGGCTCTTCGCGGAGCAGAGAGCCTGATGTGGGGCTCGATCCCAGGACCCCAGGATCATGACCCGAGCCGAAAGCAGAGGCTTTAACCCACTGAGCCACCCAGGCGCCCCCAAGCCTACTGGTTTTGATTAGCCACTCTTGATTGTACGTGGATTGCCAGTCATGCTTAAACAGTACTTTTTCCCCCCCTGCATGTTGTCTAAAATATCTGCTAAGGAACTATGGCTCTTTGTGGGATACTCTCTGTCTCTGTGAATCTTGGGATCTGCTCCTTATTTCCTAATAAAGAAGTTTCCTCATAACTTTGGCTTTGGGCACCATAAATGACATGAACACTATCTTTAAACAGATTTTCCTTTACAACGAGCTGGAAATCTCCCAATCATTCTGACAGGCTAATCTCAAGCCAGATTCCCCCTGCAAATATGGGCTGGACTCTTCATAAGGTTTTCTGACAGAGGATTGCTGATCCAGTTGAACCAAAGGCAGGACAACTTGGAAAATCCATATGGTGCTATTTTTTCTTTTATTTTAATAATCCTAAATAAGTGCTCTGAATTCATAGGTTCTCTATCTGAAACTCGGAGATCAAGTCATGAAGAGAGCCAAGTGTAATTTTAATGAATGGCTCAAAGAAATCCAAGGTATTGTGTAGATGAAAGTTAACAGCAGTTCTAGTTTCTGAGAGTTAAGTCAGACGCACGTGTTCTTAATTTGGTCAGAAAACTGAGCAATGACTATGAAGTTTGAAATCTAGGGAGGAATGCAGTGATCTAGATAAAGGTGTCAGGTTCACATCTTTAATAATTTAATCTTTAATAGTGAAAAGACAACATGACTAGACTTGGTGGGCAATTAGCTTGTACCTTGTGAGGGAAACAAACTTCCTGAGACCTCTCAGCCTGTCCAAAATGCAAAGAATTTCGGAGCAATACAGTAAAGATTCTTAAGTTAAGTAAGAGTAACTATCATTCAAGACGTGCAGCACTGAAAACAACTCACAGGTTCTAAAATTGTAATATGGTTTCTGTGTAGGTTAAGAAACAAGATAAGCAGTTCTATTAAAGCCTAGTCTACTATTTATAGCTTCCAAAACCTACATCTACAAGTTTGCCAGGCACAGCTAGGGAATAAAGTGTGTTCATCCCTTAGTGGGCTGAGGACATCTTTTCCCACTTTTTTCTTATTCTCTCTTTCTCATTCATTAGGTAATTGTCACAGAAGATTGAGACTCAGGCCCCAAGTAAAGCCATAGTCAATAGCTCATTTAATGATAAAGATAGCTTTATCTCTTTAATGATAAAGAAAGCTATAACCAGCACCGTCTCTTAAATATATAGTGAGACAAACACACACACTCTATAGTCCAGGAAATCAAAGTTTTCTTACTGATCAAAAAGGATGTCTGATTCTTTTCCAAAAGGCCCCAATAGATAAGCAATTATACTTTAACAAGTATTCAATCTGATTGGAGGTTATAAGAATTTCTTATAGAAGGGCACCTGGGGGGTTCAATTGGTTAAGCGGCTGCCTTTGACTAAGGTCATGGTCCCAGGGTCCTGGGTTTGAGGCCTGCATCAGACTCCCTGCTCAGCGGAGAGCCTGCTTTTCCCTCTGTCTGCCACTCTGCCTACTTGTGTTCTCTCTCTTTATCTTTCTGTCAAATAAATAAATAAAATATTTTTAAAAAGAACTTCTTGGGGCACCTGGGTGGCTCAGTGGGTTAAAGCCTCTGCCTTCGGCTCAGGCCTTGATCTCAAGGTCCTGGGATCGAGCCCCGCATCGGGCTCTCTGCTCAGCAGGGAGCCTGCTTCCTCCTCTCTCTCTGCCTGCCTCTCTGCCTACTTGTGATCTTTGTCAATAAATAAATAAAATCTTTAAAAAAAAAGAACTTATAGAAAATAATCTTTATTAAGGAAGAGAGCAATCAAGATCTTTCATTCTCCTTAAATTGCTTCTTGCTGTTCAGCTAAAAAACACACTTATGTCCTGAGCAAAGCACGGAGTAGCTGCTAAAGAAACAAAGGTACAAGGAAGAGGCTCTTGCCCAAATAGATACAGAAACATAAAGAACTACAAGTAAGTTCTCTATTAATAAAATGTTATGTTCGTGCTGTATTCGTGGGTACTTCAGGACTCATTTTGCTGAGAATTCACTAAAGAATGAGTAAAATTTCCCTAGTTAGGATTTATTGATCCAAAAGATAAAAGCATGGTGTCCAGGCAAATTTAGATAGCTCTGTATATGACACACAGGGTAGAGGTGATAAGGAGTCAGCTTGGTTCTTTTGATAAGGAGAGACTTTGGTGGCTTGGGGTGTCCTGAGTATGGAGTTAGGACAGCTAACAACTCTTGGAAAGGAAAGAGAATTCTTGGGCACCATCATCCAGGGTGGGAGGTGGAGTCTTATGGAGTATTACAGCTCTGGCTCTGTAAGTATCCTTCAGTATTCTTTATGGGTTTCAAGTCAGCCAACTTGAATTAAATGCCTACTCTGCTGGGCTGGGGACTCCGGGTACAAGGAATCTACAAATAAGTAAGGGAGGCAGACAGGTAAAGAAATAAATGCCATTCTGCGGAGCAGGCATTAAATGAGGTAGAGGGGAGGGGTGCCTGGGTGGCTCAGTGGTTTAAGCCTCTGCCTTTGGCTCAGGTCATGATCTCAGGGTCCTGGGATCGAGCCCCACATCGGGCTCTCTGCTCAGCAGGGAGCCTGCTTCCCCCTCTCTCTCTGCCTGCCTCTCTGCCTACTTGTGATCTCTCTCTGTCAAATAAGTAATAAAAAAATTAAAAAAAAAAAAAAAAGAACTCCTGATCCTGGTAGCTCAGTACAAAGAAAATTTATTTCTCGCTCATGTCAAATCTAACCCTGATCACCCTGAGTGGGCAGCTCTCCTGCTCTGGGCAATGACCCAGAGACTGGAACTGTTTCTATGGGGCTCATCCAGCCGGTAGGTGAAGGGAGGAATTCACGGAGGATCCTCCCTCTGATTCTCAGACTTCTTCCTGGAAATGATACCTGCCACTTAGGTTCATAATCCATTGGCTAGAAACAGTTGTATGGCTCTGCCTTGACGTGCAATGCCTGGAAAATTGGCAGCTACTTTGAAGAAAAATCAGGGTAATCTTCATAAAGAAGAGGGGCAGCAATCCCTGGTGGCCTCCAGCAGTCTTGGCAGCAGGGCAGTGAAGGCCACAGGGGAGATCTCTCCTCAGAGACAGTGATGTGTACAATGAGTCTTAATGGAGAAAATAGTTTGGCTGTCAGATGATGGGTGTCAGAAGAGTAAAGCATTCAAAACAGCTACATTGCTATTGGGATAGAACTATGAAACCTTACAACAGTGGCAGGGAAGTGCCCTACTTTATTAAGTTTGGGGAATATAGTCTAAGGCCAGAAGTGATGGGAGACAAGGCAGAAGAATTATAGCCATTGTTTCATGAGGGTAACTTGCAATCTCTGAAGAGGAGCTTGGAGCTATTAAGACTAACTAAACCTGTGATTTTAAAATTTGGCTTAATGGTAAAATGATAAGGGAATTTTTTTTCTTAATGCTCAGTCTTAAATTCGCCCAACCCATTAGATCAGAATCTGTAGATTAGACTCAAGAATCTGTAATTTTATTAAAAATAGAATTACCACATGACCCATAATTCCACTACTGAATATTTACCTAAAGAATACAAAAATACTAATTCAAAAAGATATATGCACCCTTATGATTATTGTAGCATTATTTATAGTATATAAACTATGGAAGCAATCTAAGTATCCATCAATAGATGGATGGATAGAGATGTGGGACATATATAGAATGGAGTATTACTCGGCCATAAAAAGAATGAAATCTTGCCATTTGCAACAACATAGATGGATCTAGAGGGTATAAGACTAAGTGAAATACGTCAGGGAGAGAAAAACAAATAGCATATTATTTCACTCATATGTGGAATATAAGAAACAAAACACAGAAAAAAGAGACAAAAAACTAGACTCTTAAATATAGAGAACAAACTGGTGTTTACCAGGGGAGAGGTGGGTGGGTAGGTGGGGGATGGGTGAAATAAGGGAAGGGGATTAAGAATCAGTTAACATCATGAGCACTGAGTGATGTATAGAACTGTTGAATCACTATATTGTACGCTTGAAACTAATGTAATGCTGTAAGTTAATTACAGTGGAGTTAAATATAAAATTTAAATAAGTAAATAAATCTGTAATTTTCAGAGTTGCATAGAGGAATAGAATGTGTAACCTAGATTGAGAATAACTTAAGTTTTGTTAAAATGCAAACAAATATTTGATCAAGTTTACTCCTGTGGCTCTCGAGAGGAGAAACATATACATACTCAAAATGAGTTTTTAAAAGTCCCAATCTAGTACAGGTAGGCATTGTCTGAAAATAAAATCTTAATATCATCAAGATCATTTATGGGATGACTGTTTGAGACTAGACAATTTGAGAGAACAAATTTTCTTCTCAAAAATCACTCAAAGGCCTGTAATTTTCCATTGATGAAGGAGGTTGCCTGATGTAATAGAAAAGACAGGGGAATGTGGGGCCAGACCTGGGTTTGAATTGTACTTTACCATTTTGCAGATAAGTTACTTTCTAGGATAGATATTGAATTTTGCAGCAAAATCTCCGAACTTCTCTGAGACTTTTTGCTATTCGTAAAATAAGATAATCGTGTGTCTGACACTGCTGGTTGCCTTGCTGATATTTAGTCTTCTCTATTTCTGTTGAGGTGGCAGCGCGCCCAGAGCTTGATTTCCCAGGCTCCCTTGAAGTGAGCAGTGGCTCCATGATAATTTCTGATGAACGAGGAGTGAGCAGAGGGGAGAGCAACAAGCCATGAGCTCAGAGGAATGATGGGGGTGGGCAGATCCTGTGGGGCCTGGAGACTGTTTTCAGCCTTTGGATTTTATCCTAAGTGAAATGAAATAAAAAAGCCACGAAGAATTGTGAGAGAAAGGTGATTGCTCTGAATACCTTGATGAGAGTGGACTGTAGAAGGACGAGGATAGAGGGAAATGGAGACCTGGCAGGAAATTATTGCAGCTACTTAAGGAAAAGATGCTGGTAAATTAGATGAGGATGGTGAGCTGTGGAGAACATAAGCTGTCAGGTTCTGGACACAGGTTGGCAGGAGAGACAATAGGAATTGAAGATGGAATTGATGTGGGGTGTGTGATTAAGATAATTAAGAATGAGTCCACGTTTTTTGACTGGAATAATTTTTGAATAAGGATGAATGAGATTGCCCTTCACTGAGATGAAGAAGGCTACAGAAGAAATGTGCTCAAGGGGAAGGATCGGGAGTTGAGTTCTGTATATGTTAAATGTGATGTCTATTCGAAATCTGAGTGCAGAGGGGCGCCCGGGTGGCTCAGTGGGTTAAAGCCTCTGTCTTCGGCTCGGGTCGTGATCTCAAGGTCCTGGGATCGAGCCCCGCGTCGGGCTCTCTGCTCAGCGAAGAGCCTGCTTCTTCCTCTCTCTCTGCCTGCCTCTCTGCCTACTTATGATCTCTGTCTGTCAAATAAATAAGTAAAATCTTAAAAAAAAAAATCTGAGTGCAGATGTAAAGTAGACAATTTTGTATGAAGTTGAAGAGAAAAGTCTGTGCTGGGGATATAACATGTCTGTGTTGGGAATTCCAACATGGGTTTAAAACCATGAGATTGGGTTAAATCACCAGGGTTCAGTGTACATAAAGGAGAGGTGTGTGTGCCGTGAATCAGCTCACCATTAAGAAGTCAGAAGGAAGAGAGGAAATCATAAGGGAGATTGAGAAGGAAGGTCCGTGAGGGCGAGGAGAAGTTAGAGAGTGTGTTGTCCTAGAATCCAGGAGACTAAGCAGAACAACTCTATCAAATCACTCAGTCATATGGGAATTGCGAATTCCCCGTTGGATTGAGCACTGTGGAGGTCGTGGGTGTCCTCAGGGAAAGCATTTTGCGGATGTGCTAGAAGATAGTGCCTGCTGAGTATGCTTTGGAGGAAATGGAGGGAGAGGAACTGGAAACAGGAGTAGAGCTAATTCTTTCAAGAAGTTTTAAACCAAAGACATGAGGCAGTTGCTAATGGGAAAGTGAAATAAGAATTAAGGAAGGGGTGTGTGTGTGTGTCTGTTTAAAGATTGGAGAAATAGGGGCACCTGGATGGCTCATTTGGTTAAACATCTGCCTTCGGCTCAGGGCATGTTCCCTGGGTCCTGGGATCAAATCCCACATTGGGGTCCCTGCCCAGTGGGGGAGCCTGCTTCTCTCTCTGCCCCTTCCCCTGCTTGTGTTCTGTCTCTCTCAAATAAATAAATAAAATCTTTTAAAAAAAAGATTTGAGAAAAAAAAAATAAACATCATGATAGTATGCAGGTGGGAATAATCCAGAGACGGGGCAAAAATTTGATGCTGTTGAAAAGAGGAGAGATTCTTGAAGTGATAGTCTTAAACTGGGTAGAGGGGATATAATATAAGGCATATTGAGAGGACCATGGAATTCTTTACCCATGCTATCTACAGTGTAAGGCACCAAGGAGGATATGAAATATACAAAACTAAGTATGTTACCTCAAAGCACTCATAGTCTCACTAGAGAAAGACATTTTGGACCCCGATGACACCTTAATGCATGCTTTATCTAATTTTCTTCGTGTCATGAATTACACAAACTCTTTAAGACTTTAAGATTTAAAGATTCTTTAAGTCACAGCCAGATGGATGCTCTGTTGTCCTTCTTCATTGTCTGTATTAGACGGAGAACGTCTGTTAGACCCACAAGGGATGAGTTTCCCAATTAAATTTGCCAAGCCAGAAGACAGTGTAATCAACCTGTATTTTATGATTGGTTCATGATAGCTTCATATGGTCTTTCGACAAATATTTCCTGACTGCCTCTCTAATTCCAGGTCCTTTGCTAGTTGCTGGGTTTGGAGAAATGAGAACTGAACAGGTAACGAGAACCAGAGTTGAAGCAGCAGTGTGGACGGTGCAGTAGAGGGACAGGCATGTGAGACGGAGATTTATTATTATTTTTAAAGATTTTATTTATTTATTTGTCAGAGAGAGAGAAAGAGAGAGAGCACGCACAAGCAGAGGGGGCGGCAGGCAGAGGGAGAAGCAGGCTCCCTGCTCAGAGATCCCAGGACCCTGGGATCATGACCTGAGCCAAAGGCAGACACCCAACTGACAGAGCCTCTCAGGGGTCCTGAGAGAAATTTAGAAAGTAGAATTAGCATTTGATGATTGAATACAAACGGGAAGTTCAGTGAAATTGAGGAGTTCACATTTACTCTAAGAATATTCCAAATAGTAATCTCAATATCTGGAATGTACAAATTGATAACCATGTATTATACTATTCATTTTATTAGATTTTTTTTAGGTTTTATATGGATTTTCCTAGAATTTAATCAGATTCGCATCAATTTCTCATCTTTTTACCATAAAGTTTTACATACTGTTCTATTTACATTTTAAATCTTTTGTGAATCCATATAGTTGCATTCCTAAGGTTTTACATCTGTGATTTCTTAGCCTTTCTAAACATGTACAGATCTTTGAAAATGTCTTATTTTGTGTTATTTATCAATTATGCTGTTTTCAGTTTTCAATTGAAGATAAATGTGCAGAACTCCTTACGTAATTCTCTGTGGAGTTAGATCTTCTCTCATTTCCCAGCTCTTCAATCTTCTCAAGACAAGAATGCTTAAAACAACAGCATCAATAACAGTATAACTATAAACACAAGTGCTAGCATCCTTCTTGTCACTGTGCGCAGCTGTAACATTTGTGGCTAGCACATTTCCTCTAATGTGTTATGGCACTGACTATACACAGCTCTTACTTTCTCCTGCTGTGATATGAACGAGAAGGTGATTAGAGTAGATCAGGCCTGCTATATACCGTTTTTATATACCTATATAAAACTATATACCGTATATATATATAAAAACTATATACCGTTTTTCCAGGGTGCCGGAAGAACAGTTTTCTTTTTAGCATGGTCCTTGAGTTTTGCAACAGAGGCTGGCAGGCAGGCAGAGAGAGAAACTGAGGAAGGATATGCTTATCAACTTTCAGGTGGGCAAAGGTTAGGCAGGCCACTGATTGCATTTTTTGATAGTTTTATTGGCCTTCTAGTTGGTAGCAAATCATCTCAGATTCTGATTCTTAGGTTTCAGTGTTAAACTGCAAGTTTTCCTTTCCGTTTCTGTCTTCATACAAAGTAAGTGAGATGTTAGTGGATCTTCCTTATAGTCTCCCTTAGAGCTGGGTGCTTTGAAGAAATCATTTATGAAATTAAGACATGACTGATTTGAACTGCTTTTATAACATAAAAAGTAAAGAAAATTAAAATCTAGGACTTTGTCATCCAAAGATATTTCAGCACCTTTAACTACATCATAAAGATGCTTGGTTATGTAGAGAGCAATAATAATGAAGATAGCTTTTGAAAAGTACGATCATTCGGTAAATATTGAACGTAATCTGAATAATTCCTCAGCAATCTATTGTGCATTGTTTTTCCATATTACGGAATATTCTTTTATTACATGTTTTAAAAATGGATGTCACCCAGTGGTATTTATTTACATTATTATTTACATATACTTATTTAATAACATGTATATAAAACCTTTAATATTGAATCTTTAATATTGAAAGGTGTGTGTGGGTGTGTGTGTGTATGCTATGAACTTCCTTGTGCATATATTTTCTGTCTCTGTGTGGTTTCCTTGGGATAAATGTTCTCAGTGGCATTTCTGGGGAAGAGAGTACCAGCACTAGGAGGCTTTTGCTTTCTTGTGCAGATTTTCCTTGGAAGAGTGGTATCAATGTATATGCTCACCAGCAATGCACTAAGAATCAATGGGTATTACCCTTTGTTGTTGTCTTTTGTATTAGTTTTCTAGGGCTGCCATAATGAGATATCTTGGACTGGGTGACTAAAGCAAAAGAAATTTATTTGCTCACCATTCTGGAGGCTCAAAGTCTGAAATCCAGGTCTCAGCAGGTCCATTCCCTTGCGCCAGCTAAAACTCTGTGTTCGATAAGAGAGGAGATGGGATCGCTCTTTCTAAGAAGTTCCAGGAAACCAGGATGCCTGGAGTGGGCAAGAGAAGGGTGCGGGGGTCAGCGCACTGATCTAGTTGCATATGTCTTTCAATGTCTTTGCACGTAGATGACTCATCCTACAATCTGCTGATTATAAGATTGTGAGAGCCCAATTTTTTCCTAAAAATTCTATAGGATAGAACTGGCCCCATTATCATTCGGTTTCCTAAAGTTGAGGAAAAGAAATCTAAGGTCAGCTCTTTCCCTCTGCTGGGATTCTGGTTGTGTTATCTCTTTATTCTTGGAATTTAAATTTCTTCCTCTGGGATAGATCTGAAGTCTTGTCTTTCTTTAGTAACATTAGGTCATCTATGCTCCGTTCGTTTGTTTTGCACAGTGTCTTTTTCAGTTCAGGATCGTATCTGGTGATTGCATCTCAATTGCTTCTTTTCCATTTGTTTGAGACTTCTTTAAAAAAATAATCATTTTTGTGTTGGATCTCTGTTTTTTGTCCTCTGATCATACCTTTGGTCTGATTTTCTGTTTCATTCTCTTATAATGAATATTTTCATATCTAACAGATTTGTTTCCTTGGAGGTATATTTATCTACTGTCATTTCACTATTTATTTTCCATTTTATTCTGTTTCTTCATCTCATACTTTATGTCACATTCTGCATTTTGCAAGCATTGAGTACCTTTCTGACCAATATTGCTCTTTTTCTGTAATGCCTTCACCAGTATTATTCTCTTCTTCTGGATCTTGAAGGCTGTCATCCTACTCTTCTGGAGGAGAATTTTTGTTTTTCTAGCTCTGAGTGAAGAGCAGGCTATGCAAGCCATAAACAGTAGGGGAGCTGTGCCTTGTGGTATCTTGCTGTCTCCTTTCATATATCCAGTGTCTGGTTCATACAGGTCTACACACTGACTCAGTCGCTGGGTTGCCAGAGGAGAGGGGTATGCAAAGGGAGCTGCAGCTCCTGGGCAATCCCAGTAGAGGAACATATTTTTTTTCTTCTGTTTCAGAACAGCTGTTTCCTGTACCCATCTTTCTGTTGGGTCATTTCACCAGCCATATGGTGTATCTGTGCCTGCTCTTGTTTATGATAAAACCATGTACATACAATTATAAATGCCTACGCCCCAGATCTTGGAGAAACCTCACCCTGGTTCCTGGCTGTCAGTGATGTACTCGTTGTCTACGTCTTCAGGCCTTTCGTCACAATTGCTTTGAATGCTGCCGATTCCAGTGGCAAAGGGATATTAAGTGGTGGGCTGCTTCTTTTCCAAGACACTTTCCTGTTAAAAGACCCTGCGCCTCACCATTGGGAGTTTTTAAAAGGAACTCTTCTGCTGTTTTCAGGCTCTCCTCTACCCATTTCTATACCACTTTCTTAAGAGGCCTCTTTTTTTTTTTAAGATTTTATTTATTTATTTGACAGAGATCACAAGTAGGCAGAGAGGCAGGCAAAGAGAGAGGAGGAAGCAGGCTCCCTGCTGAGCAGAGAGCCCGACGCAGGGCTCGATCCCAGGACCCGGGATCATGACCCGAGCCGAAGGCAGAGGCTTTAACCCACTGAGCCACCCAGGTGCCCCTCTGTATTCATTTTTTATTGCTGCCCAAAACAAGTTACCACAAACTTAGTGACTTAACACATATGTATTATCTTACAGTTCTGGGCTCAAAAATCTGACGTGTATCTCACTGAACTAAGATCAAAGCATTGGCACAGCCGTATTCCTGTCTGTAGGCTCTGGGGATGAAATGTTCCTTCACCTTTCCCAGTTTCTACAGGCCTCCTGCATTCCTTGGCTTGGGGCCCCCTTCCTTGATCTTCAAAGCCAGCAAAGACGAGTCAAGCCTTTTTTAATCTTCATCACTCCCTTTCTGCCTCCCGAGGCCACTTTGGAGGACCCTTGTGATTTCATCAGGCCCACCTGGATAATCTCACTCTCTACAGATTAGCCGATTTTCACCTTAATTCCATCTGCAAATTTAATTCCCATTTTTCATAGTCACATGTAACATCATCACAGATTTCAAGGATTAGCAACATGGCCATCCTTGGGAGGAACCTTTACTCTGCCTACCACAGCCTCCATGTCTTCAATTGTGCTCTTTTTCACGTGACATTCAGTAACACCTCCTTCACATTTCTGGTGTGGTCTTGGTATTCTTCTCTTCTTTCTATTACTGATGCTAATTTTTCTCCACTTTACGTTCAACAGGAGCATTATCTACATGTGTTCAGGTCACCAGTTTTCTTGGGAAGTGCAGAAAGTATTTCTAAGATGACTTTTGTAGGGAGATTTTCCCATAATTACATAACATTGATTATTACATTTGTCATTACTCAAGTTACTTTGTTACTATTTCTCTTGCTCTTTCAGGAATTTCTCCTGCAGTTTCATGTTCCAGGAACGCTCTTTCTCATTGGTATTTCCAGCACATGATGGACAAGAATAAATGAAGGAACTAAATTTAGTTTTGATTCTCATATTAAAAAAAAAAATGGACTGGGAAGTAGGTCCAAAGCATTTCTTCTCACAATGAGACATACTGAAAGTAAAGCAAATTTGTTGTATTTCTTCTTTATTGAGTACTCAAATCTATTTATCAAATGCTTTTCACACATGTTTTCCATTAGCCTTGAACTCTGGTGAATATTTGGAAGATATGATGGTTTTTGATGGTCCCTAAAGAAAATGACAAGAATTTTTCCAGTTCATTTTTTATCCATTTTATTGAGTGGAAACTGTATTTTATTCTACTTTATATTGTGCTTTATAAACGTCAACGGTTTACATTTCTGTGAACAACTTTAAATTTTGTCTCATGAGTTGAGATTCCCATGGGCATCTTATTTTCTTACACAGTTTCACATTTTCAAGTCATATGGCATTGTAATGTGTAGCTATTCTCCAGGGTTGAGCTCTCCAGAGAAATCAGGGAGGTTTTTGTTTTTGTTTTGTTTTTTGTTTTTATGCTAAAAAAAATTCCTAGTTGGCTCATGGCAATCCCCCAGATCATTCCCAGTACACTTTAGTTCAAACAACCTGAAGACTAAGGCACCCGAAGCGGTACTAAAATAATCTATGTAAAATAATATGTAAGTCTCTTTGTTACCAATAGACTGCAAGATTAATTTCTTTGGTTTCTTCAAAACAGCATTTTTATTTAGATTGAAGTCATTATAACCTTTTCTTTTATGCACTTAGCAACCTAGAATTTTGTTTGGCTCCACCATCTAAACTCTGTTACGATCTGCTAATGGTGTAAGCCTTCTGTGCTGACAGAACACCCCATGTGCTAACTTTCCGCTTGGGTCCCCGATATAAAGTCTGCTGATAAAAGTTGCTCAGCACTGTCAGGCTTATCAATGGGCTTCAGTGAGGAGTGTGGCATTTCAGTGACACCAAGCCAGGGACCAAGCTGTTCAGACATACCATTCATCACCTCCCTTCTCAGGGCCTGACGGGCATTCCTGCTTTTAATCAGTACATATATGGTCTTGGGAATGAAATAAAAGATGTCTGCTGGACTAGAGTAGGCTGCCGTGCTCTATCTAGTGGTTGTTGGAGTGATTGTATACTAATTGCTTTCATTGAGATATGGTGCTCAAAAAAATTTAGGAATGAATAGTGGCCAAGATAGTCAGGCACAAACCCTTAGATTTGGGATTTCGGAAGAACCAACTGCTGAAATTAATGGCAGCCCAGCAGTAAGAAATTTGAAAATAGGTTCTGCAAGTGTCTGCCTTCACAGTCCAAATGAGCATGCAGATTGTAGCATTCGATAGGGAATGTCAGAGTGCTGAACTAGAGGGGCTGTGTCCA
This sequence comes from Mellivora capensis, assembly GCA_004024625.1. NCBI lineage: Eukaryota > Metazoa > Chordata > Mammalia > Carnivora > Mustelidae > Mellivora > Mellivora capensis. The sequence continues at coordinate 4,431 of PISX010010842.1, read as the reverse complement.
TCAAAATCTGACTTGGAGGACAGTGTTTCTAAACCTGCTGGGGTTGAGGGGGGGAGGCCGGGCTGTGACTCTGCCCTGATCGGCATGTAGTAGGTTGGTGATGTCATGTGTGGCAGTGGCCTTATTCCCACTAGTGGTTGTTCGAGCTCTCTGAAAGAGGGCCCCGTAAACACCCAGCCTTAGGAATTGATTAAATAAAATGTGGTTTGTAATTAAATAGATGACAAGGTGGCCATTAAATATCACATTCTCTAAAACTAACAACATGGTAAAATGCTCATTAATATCAAAGGAGGGGAGGCAACAGGAGAAAAAAAATATTCAAATGTAGTATCAAAATGTTTTCAGTATTTGCCTCTAGATATAGTATTATAGCAAACTTAAATGCCCCTTTTTATGCTTTTTTTTCTATTTCCTCAACATTCTACAATGACCATGTACTCTTATTATAATGTTATTTTTAATAAAGGGGAAAATGCTGAAGGCAAATATTTCAGTTCTTAATCTACCAGTTCTAAATTCTGGTTGAATAAGATTTAGAGTTCTATAGAGAATATTTAATCCTGAGATTTGGACTGTACTAGACAGGTAAAATGTTGGTTGAATAATACATTTTTGCTAGAATTTAATTCTCATTTTATCCTTTTGAAGGACCATCTGTCTAAAGATGAACATGAAAATAACAGTAATTTTTTTTAAAGTTTTATTTTTATTTGACAGAGATCACAAGTAGGCAAAGAGGCAGGCAGAGAGAGAGGAAGGGAAGCAGGCTCCCCACTGAGCAGAGAGCCCGATGTGGGGCTGGATCCCAGGACCCTGGGATCATGACCCAAGCCGAAAGCAGAGGCCTCAACCCACTGAGCCACCCAGGCACCCCAACAGTAATTTTAAATATGTGAAACTGTATAGAAAGTTTTATATTTTATAGTTTTCAGCAAGAAAATGTAGAAGTTAAGCCAATTCAACAATATTGTAGAATAGCTACTTTATATTTGCATAAGGAGTCAGAGTTGAGCTATATTTATATAGGTTTTGTGAATCACAGTTAAATTTTATTTGGAATAAGTGATTATGGAGATTTGGTTATTTCACATACTTACCACCTTTTAAGTACTCAATAGGTATTTTTTTAATGAATGGATGAATGTCTATCTTCAGGTCATTCGCTGTAGCCCCACTATTGCCAGTGATTAAACTCATTGTTTGCTTGTCCTTTGACTAAAAGTAACAAACGGACAAAAAGCTGAATTCACCAGTATGAGATTTTGACCTATGAGTATGTGCATTAGGTCATTCTGTGTATGGAAATACCTTTTGGTGATGTTGCCAGGACATACCAAAATTCAGGAGGCACACTTTTTGGGTTCAGCTCTATTACTATTTTTTTTTTTTATGGTACAGAAGAAGAAGAGGACAGGAGAAGTTGGAGAGAATATATCATAATTGTATAACAATCTCTTAATCTAGTAAAGGCAAGAAGGGGCAACGCTATAAAATGCTGAATTAGGAATCCTATTATTTGTCTTGTCTCTCTGCTTTGTAATTAACTTGTGTCTGTGGGTCACTCTGTGGGCCTCAGTTTTATCATGTGTAAATTCAAAGGGTTGGTCCAAAATTAGTGGTTGTCACATTACAGACTCAGGAGAGCTACAGAATCTGGCAGTAGAAGTTAGGGTGACGGGAGAAAGTAGGCTTGCCTTTGAGCCATTCTCACCTTTCTGATCAGATCGTGACCTTGTTTTTCTGTGTTTGCAAGCTGTTTAGTTTTTTGACAACTTCCAAATCAAAACAAACACTGATGTAGACTTATTTAGGAGGGAGAGGCATGGGACCCCTTGTTAAAATGGGTAGGGCTAATCCAAGCTTTATTTTAATATACAATGATGTCTGAGAATTATTTTTAAAGGCTTGCTTACTCTACAGGATTGCAATTAGTTTTTGCAATATGCTTTGTTCTGGAGGTGTGGTTTTATCTTTGCATGTTATTATGGTATGTGGTTACTTCCATGTTGGGAAGGAATCAGAGTCATCAAGTTTTGAGTATTGAGTATTCCTATAATTGGATGGGATCTGGAGTTTGAAAAAAAAAAAAAGGTCCCTGATGGGGAATCAGAAAATATGCATTCTCATCACTCACTGGCTATAGAAAGAGGACAGTATAATAGGATTTTGTACATTTTGCTTCCCCCATCAGCAAAATGGAGTTAACACAGGTCAACTGTTAATCTTCATGGGGGTTATCCTGGAAATAACTAAAAAAGCTTCTCGGATACTCTCTGAGGGTGGTATCACTTATCTGTATGCATTTAAAGGATGGATAACCATCTTGGTTGTGGGTGGTTCATTCACTTGGCATCCTAGTGAATTAGCCCAGAAAGTTTTAGGAACACTTTTCCATACTCATTCCTGAACTACTGGTAACTGTTAATTTTTCCCAAAGGCTTATTCCCTTTGTGAGGGAGAAAGAAAATATGGCCATGTTTACATAAAAGGCTCTACCTGAGTGTTTTGAATACAGTAAAACATGATGATTTTTACTTCTAGCCTCAGACAACTAGTTGTTCTGAGGTCTGAAAAGCTTGTTAAGCCCTACACTCATGACAGTATGATGCTTATTGACCATATTCCCATGTGTCCTCAGACTTGTAGGTCACCAGCAGTTTCCCTGTGACCACCGGATATTATTATTACCCTTTTCTTTTATTCTTTGTGGAAATGTTTGTGTTCTCTTGGATTTTGGGAGGTTCCAAAACTTATAAAATATAAGGCCAGTATTTCACAAAAGCTCAACAGCTTTTTTGAGAGTTAAGTTTACAGTGTGCAAGAATTCATCTGCTTTCATCAAATAATCAAAAGCTTTTGTATTATTAGAATGTAGATTGTAAATAAGCCACATTCATCAGAGGAATCAACTAGATCTGGACTTGCAGTTATAGATTATGAGACTGGGGAAAAAAAAAAAAGCCCCAGTAGCACACCTCTGAACCCAGAGTCACTATTATGTATCCATTGGGTGAGGTGGATTCTGCTTCTTTATGTACTCAGGAATATTAATTCCTTTTCATTAATTGTATGGATATTAAGAACCTGTATTTATCTTGTTATAAACTGGCTCATAAGGAAAATATAATAAGTGATGAAGGACTGCCCACTGACAGTTGATAGAAGTAGTTAAACCTTTTGCTGTAGAAGTAGAACTTTCCCTCTAAGAAAAGGATCAGATCATTTATTGACTCTATTTGATGAAGGTTATTTTGAGTGTATTCATTTTCTTCAACTAGACTCTCTTGCGTTGCTTTTTTCTCTCTCTTTTGAAATCCTTTACATTGTTCCAGGTCTCGCTCACATCCTACCTCTTATAGAAAAGCTTTTTAGCCATGCATGACTCAGTGTACTTTCCCTTCTATGAACTCTGTCTGTTAATATATAGTTAACAATTTCCTTGATCTTTATTTTTGGGTAGTCATTTATCTTCTGTTTCTTGGATGACTCCCACAGTGTCTAGTTCAGTGCTGATTTTTCGTAGCAAGTAACAAGTAAGTGTTCACTAAATGGTTGTTGATAACTCTTCCTAGAATGAATGAATGAACAGGCCCTTGACTAGCACAAAACTTATTTCACTGGTTTTAACCATGTTTTCCTGAACTCTAATTGAAATGTGGTAGGAATATTCACAGGCAGTCTGGAACACAATTATAATTTTATAAGCAAAAATCTAATCTTTTGTATTATTTTGAGGTTGACTGGAGGAAGATAGTAGTTTAGAACATAGATGGTTAACCTATAGAGTCAGAGGCTGGCAGTGGAATTCAGGGGTTAGGAGAGTACTTTGCCAGCTTTTGGACACAGGCATTCAGGCTTATATCTCCTGTTGACTAATCTCTAATTTATTCTGTTAGGCTTATCACTTATTGCTCAGTTTTGTGATTATGATCTAATATCCCAGGTGTCTTCCCTGAAGACAAAATACTACTTTCTTGAAGAGAGAGAAGGAGAGAGAAAGAAAAATTCAACCATTTCCCCTTGATGGCCAAGTATTTTTTCACTGTAGGTGAATACATTGGCACTTTTTTTTAAAAGATTTTATTTATTTAGAGACAGAGCAGGGGAAGAGACAGAGGGAAAAGGAGAGAAAGATCTCAAGCAGACGCTTATGAACACAGAGCCCAATGCTGGGCCCCATCCCATAAGCCTGAGATCATGATCTGAGCCGAAATAAAGAATCAGACACCCTTTTTCATGTGTCTGTTGGCCATCTGGATGTCTTCTTTGCAGAAATGTCTGTTCATGTCCTCTGCCCATTTCTTGATTGGATTATTTGTTCTTTGGGTGTTGAGTTTGATGAGTTCTTTATAGATTTTGGACACTAGCCCTTTATCTGATATGTCGTTTGCAAATATCTTCTCCCATTCTGTCAGTTGTCTTTTGGTT
>PISX010010841.1:0-68377 GCA_004024625.1 Mellivora capensis | reverse complement strand
TGTGTGTGTGTGTGTGTGTATACAGTTTTAACCAAAAGCTATTTGTTCTAATCAATGAATATGTGCAGAGAACTGGGAAGCCAATCCAGTTCATAATTTATTTAGTAAATTGAACTTAGGGAGTAGTTAAGTAATACTGCCCATTTATATTTGAATTATTCTTAATGCATTACCTTTTTGTGTGGAAAAACTACACACACATCTGTATATATCAGCTTTTTTACTTAAACCTTATCTTGTTTGTGTGCATGTGTATGTGTGTGTAATACACATAAGAAACGCATTGTTCAGATAATTCTTGTTTTCTAATATTTTCTATTTTCTGTATTAATAATATCTCATTTAAAGCTAATGTTGGCAAACCAAGTTTTTAGGTAATACTAGTTGTAGGGACATTTAAGACACTTGTTTACAAATTTCATTAAACTCATGTAGTTCAACAAGGCTCCTGGTCCTATTCCTGATTTATCCATATTATGGGATTGTCTTTGTCCTTATATTGCTTTGTCATTCTTCCTTTAAATTACAATATTTCTGGGGCGCCTGGGTGGCTCAGCGGGTTAAAGCCTCCTCCTTCAGCTCAGGTCATGATCCCAGGGTCCTGGGATGGAGCCCAGCCCCCCAAGTTGCATCGGGCTCTCTGCTCAGCAGGCAGCCTGCTTCCTTCTCTCTATCTCTCTGCCTGCCTCTCTGCCTACTTGTGATCTCTGTCAAATAAATAAATACAATCTTTAAAAAAAAATAAATTATAATATTTATGGCAATATTTTTTCATGGAATAGTTACTTCAAGGGTACAAAATAAAATAGCTTTCCTTAAATGAAAGCATTGCTATTTACCATGTTTGCATCTGATGCAATTAATCTATAGGCAAAGAAATTAACATTTAACAAAAGACTTCCTGTTTATCAGATATTCATATGTCTGGAAGAAGAGGACTTCCATCATATGGCCCTCTATTATCTGTTTAGTCAAAATGTTTACAAAGGTGTTATTTATAGTGGTGGCCTTTCTCTGCACTTTAAAAAACCTATGTGTGTCTCATCTTCCCAACTGGTCTGCAAGTTCCTTGAGGCCAGGAATGATGTATTTGTCTAAACATTATTCCCCACTGTAACTAATAAAAGATTTGCATATAAAAAGCTCTTAAAATTAATATTAAAGGCAACTGGTTTTTTCACTTATAACCCTGAGGCCTAGTAAAATCCAAAAGCACCTTCTGAATAATTGAAGAATGAATTATACTTGTTGCAGTTTTAATGATGAGTGCTATTATTGTTTTCACAATCTTTAAAAATCAGATGTCTTCTGGACATCTCCATCTGGATATCCAGGTGGCAAGTTAATTCCCTTAATGTCTCACACCAAAGTTAAACCTCTCTTCAAATCGCAACTCTTCTTCCTTTATTCTATATTTTGTTTAAAATCATAGTCATTCTCCCCGCAATGCAAATAAAAAATTTCAACATAATAACTGATTTCTCTTTTGCTGGTTCTTATTAATTCTATACCCACATTATATTCTATAGCCATGAAGTAATGATTGTTCATTGGGTCAAAAATAAAAATTACTTTAAAAATTAAAAATAGAGTAAAATATAGAAAGACTATATTTACATAACATAAAAACAGATAAAAAGAAATTTGTCTCTGCAATAACCATGTATTTATTGTCTAAATTGACTCAAAATTAAATATAGAAATGAATATATTAACCATTCTAAGATCTTATAGATAATCTAAATTTAGATGGTTACTTTCAGTTATCAAGGTATCAAGAGATCAAATTAAGAAATAAATTGGGGCGCCTGGGTGGCTCAGTGGGTTAAAGCCTCTGCCTTTGGCTCAGGTCATGATCCCAGGGTTCTGGGATCGAGCCCCTCATCAGGCTCTGTGATCCATGGAGAGCCTGCTTCCTCCTCTCTCTCTCTGCCTGCCTCTCTGCCTACTTGTGATCTCTGTCAAATAAATAAAAAAATCTAAAAAAAAAAAAAAAAGAAAGAAATTAACATAGCCTATATTGGGATACTCTCATTATTGTCTTTCCTTCTATCCTAAGTCTTCTAAAGAGCTGATTCATGGAGTCACCATAATATTACTTTGAAGTAATAACAAGTAATCTTAACATCTCAAATAGAATAAATATTCATTGGTTAGCCTTTGGCTTTCTACATACAACAGTCCAGACCAGTGGAACCAGGACCAGAAAAACCTAATAGGCTGAATTGTGAAAGACCAAACACAGATATTGTATGTCTACTGATCAGAACAGAGTCATTCATCCTTCCTTCTTGCCAGGGCCAGGATCACAGCCAATATTCATAGTAGTGCTACTGCTGCTTATATGGTGTTCCCTGATTCTGACACCTGTGGATTCTGGGCTTGCCTGCTGTCTTATCTGTTTTTCTTTATCTTAATGTCTTCTCTTGACTGGGCCTTTTGCCGCTACCAGATCCCTCCTGTGTACCTAAATCTAAACTTTTTTTAAGTCATACAGTACTGTCAGTTCTGTCTTGAGATTGCATTCTTGGTCTTCCCCTCCAGGAAACAAAAACCAAAAGTATCTAAGAGGAGTAATGCAATGTGTTTAAATGTTTAACCTTAAAACTTACAAAAAGGTAGTGTGATGGATCTGCTACACTCTAATGAATACTGTTTACAATTTTTTTTTGGATATAATTTTAGATTTAAAGAAGAGTTGCAGGAAGAATATGAAGACTTCCCATATTCCTGTATACTTATGTTTTAAAACTATATAACAGCTGGGTCCAGTTGCATTGATTCTTACAGGCCAGAGCTTTAACTTTTGAAAACTTTAAGCAATGGTAACTTTCTAGTTTGGAGCTAATTGCTGATTTTGCAGGATATAAAATACGTTCAAAATATCTTATGAAAATGTTAAACACTCAAACTGATGTAGTACTGTCATCAGACATTATAATGTTCTAATTTTTTTTAAAAATTTTAAAACTTTGAAAATTATATTATTTTTCTTATGGCAGTAAAAATTGGGAAAAGAAACATATTTTAGGAAATTAGCATAAATAATTATATTTCTTATGGCAAAAATAAGATGCTCCCCTATACTGAATAGCAATTCTTACACTACCACCCTCAACTAACATCTCACTGTTTTCATTAAGAGTTTTACTATAATTTTCCCAATATCCTAAAGAACTTTAGAGTGTAAAACCTAAGGTTACAACCCAAAGTAAAAATGTATTATTGAGGTAGGTAAGGCATAGAGTTTGTAAATAGTGATTATTACTTTTTTTTTTAACTTTCTAAGAAGTTTTTAAATGAAGTTGTCTGGAAATTAAAGTTTTACCATTTAAATTTGTTGTTTTCCAATTAATTTTCAATAAACAAGTGGAGATGGGTTCCTAATAAAGATGTTATTTGTGAGACTGAAGTAAATGTTTTCTGGGTAAGGTTTAGCTGCTAAGAAATTGGGGGTTATTTTTTTTAGTACAATAGAATGTGCTTGTCTGTGATTAATTGTAACCACTAAGGAAATTAATTTTTTGGAAATCCTTTTTAAAATTATGTTGTCATGATTATAAAGGCCAGTTGTGTGTGTGTGTGTGTGTGTGTGTGTGTGTGTGTGTTTCTCCAATTCCTAGAGAATTCCTTGACCACTTAACGTACGAAATTCCTCTAATTCATCTAATTTTGTATCTAAGGATCTGTTACATTAGTTAGAACTTGGCTGCCAAACTAGGAGGAACTTTCATGTCATGTATGGACTAAACCTTTTTGACAACTATAATTCTATGATATTTACTACTTTAATGTTAGCTTGTTCTTTCATTTAGAAACTTTTAATTATATAAGCTTAAGGAATATGTGCTTTAAATCTGTCATCATTTCTTAAGTGATAAAAAGTTATTTCTCATTAGCTCACCTTTATACCTTGTAGTAAGCAACACCAGCCCCATCTGACATAAGAAGAAATTTAGGCAACGGGGATTTATTTGATCAAGTCCAGAAAATATTTAAGAGGAGAAACTGGGTTTGTGATTTAAATTCTCTAATCTCCTATGGCTCTGAACCATAATGCCTTAATAAGACACTTATTCATAAAGAAATAATAGGGTTCTTATTTTGTGTAGGACACTTCTAGGTAGCTTCTACCTTCAAGCATGAATTTGGTTAAGGAATATATTTATATACATGAAAAGTTAGCTATCAGTGTAACGTGTGCCAAACAGAAGGACACATACTCAGAGAAAATCGTAGGAGATAAGAGCAATAGGCATTCAAGAAAGGACTGTTCTGCGGGCTGCCCTCATTAGGAAGAGCATCACAGAAGAACTGAACTTAACCTTGAAATGGTAAAACTTGGGTAGGTGGAGAAAGAGCAGGGGAGTATTTACAGAGTGTAAAAAATTTGTGTGGAATGGCAGCACAAAGGACAACTTGGGGATTTTATTAGTCAATCAGATTGCCTAGAACAGACAGAATTGTGAAAGTCAAACTTGAAAAACAAAGATGGAAAAGAACTGTACACTCTTGCTAAGCTAAAATTTGAACTTTAGTCTCTCTGTTCAAAGATAAAGTAGTATTTTAGTTATATTAATTCAGAAAATTTTCAGAGTAAATTAATGAAAAGTATGAACTAGGTTGCTAACTACAAGAAATGGGATTGATGTAATTGTAAATGTTGAGCATAATTTCCCCAATGTTTCTCTCCTAACATGCTTTCCACTAATCATGTTTTATGAAAGATTCTTTATTGCCTTGAAAAACTACTTATGGCACTTATGAACACCATTGTATTTCTGCTTGTTTTGGGAGTCTCATGGTTTAGAAACCTTTTCTAGGTTTCTACCCATTTTTTCTAGGTTTCTACCCATTTTTTTTAAAAAAAAAGAAAGATTTTATTTATTTAGTTGACAGACAGAGATCACAAGTAGGCAGAGAGGCCGTCAGACAGGGAGGGGAGGCAGGATCCCTGCTGAGCAGAGAGCCTGATTCGGGGCTCGATCTCAGGACCCTGGGATCATGACCTGAGCCGAAGGCAGAGGCTTTAACCCACTGAGCCACCCAGGTGCCCCGTTTTTAACCATTTTTTACTGTCTCTTTCTGTTTTTGGAGTGGTTAACTACAGGTCTTATTCTTTTTAAATTTTATTTATTAAAGCTTTTTAAAAAAAGATTTTTATTTATTTATTTGACAGGGGGAGAGTGAGTGAGAGAGGGAACACAAGCAGGGGGAGTGGGAAAAGAAGTAGGTTTCCTATTGAGCAGGGAGCCCAATGTGAGGCTCAGTCCTAGGACCCTGGGATCATGACCTGAGCCGAAGGCAGAGGCTTAACGACTGAGGCACACAGGTGCCCCTACAGAGTTTATTCTTTCCTCATTATCAATATTAGTTATTTAATTTTGCTATAGACCACCTTTACTATAAAAAGCAGGTATGTATGACGGCACACATTTTTAGGTATTCTTATACCTATTTCATGAGTGATTCATTTTACTGCTCTTGTCATGTTCAGGGAAAATTTCCTTTTGTAATTAGTTGATTCAAATTCTTCCTTTAAGATCTAAGGTTTATGTTGTAACTTAGTAAGAAAGATTAATCCAGGCATCTCAATGTTTATCCTTGTGGATGGGTGCGTGGAAATTACACTAGTATGCTTCCTTCTATAATACCAGTGCCCTCAAGATTGAGAAAGTATGGGTCTTTTCTGCAAAGAAAAAAATCATCAAGATACCAGTGGCAAATCTCTTATTGTGCCCTTTAGCTTGTGCACTGACAGAGAATAAACAAAAAAACAAAAACCATGCGTGACTAGAGAAATGACAAAAGTGTCTTTATGCATTCGAGAAGTGTTATTGAGTATATACTTTGTGTCAGGTACTGTTCTAAACACTGGGGATACACTAGTGAAAAAATGACAATCTCTTTCCTTGGGTAGCTGATATTCTAATGGGAGGGAAAACTAATAAGTAATTAACTTAAAGAATAAATAAGTTATGTCAGAAAATGGCAAGTGCAATTGAGAGTATAAAATGCAATACCAGATAAGAAGGATGAGTAGAGATTGAACATCACTGAGAAAATGACAGTTGATCAGAGACGTGAAGAGAGTCAGTCATGAAGACATCTGGGAGAACAGGGTTCCATGCTGAACAAAGTCACAAGGGCAACACTTGAAGCAGTTTCAAGTGATGGACCTTTCCCCTCTGTTTGCATTAGATTCCCACGCTCCTTATGCCTCCTATAGACTCTTGGGCATACCAGTCACTAATTAGCCATATGGTCTCATGCAGGAAAGGCAGGAAAACCATTTCTCTTTGACACAAAACCTGTTAGGGATCCCTTTCTCCTTTTTCTGGCTGCTCTCTGGCTTCCCAGAGTTTCATTTCCTATCTTTCTAGGTCCATTTTTTTTCCACTGGTACACTGCCTTGCAATTTTGTTTTAGTGAAGATGGAGTTGTACTACCATTAATCAAAGAAGAAATTCAACATTTGAGTTATTGGAGTTAAAAAGCACTAAATAGTTGTACCTATCATTATTTTTATTTTCAACTATTTTGATTATCCTGACTATATATAGGCTATTAGTATTATACATATGGAATAAGCTTATGTAAATTGAGACATGTAAAAAGAATTTTTTTTCATAAAATCAACTTTATATACATATAAATGAAGCAAACTGTTGTAAAATGCTGATCCTCAAAAATAGCAAGTGCCTTCACTTACACATCAAATCAGGAAAAATGAAGACCAGGTTGTGGTATTTTTGTATGAAACATTCTCTTAACACATGATAAACTCCAAACACATTAAGCTATCAGCATTATCCACAAACTTACATTTAAACTATTATATTGCAATTTCTGCCTTTTTCAGTGACTGTCATCTCATTTCTATTATTTTTACCTCAAGATTCTAATTGTTTCTTTTATAGGATCTAACTGACCAGTGTTTTTGGCAATACACTTTATGGTGCTTGCATCTGCAGTAATTGTTTGGACAATTTGCCACATAGAACAACTGGAAAACGTTTTACTAGTTCTGGTCTAAACTTTACAAACACTATCAGTTTTAAATGAGCTATATAGCTGTTAAAGTAGAAATGATGAATGTCTCTTACCCTAAACAGCATGTAGGTTTCTTTTCAGTTAAGAAAAATAAGTAAATTTAAATGCACTGAAGTATGGGTGGATAATCCCCATGATGAAGAAAAATTAATTGTTTTATAGACTTAACAGTAGCAGAAGTACAATTTGTGTAAAATTTACATTAATGCCAGCCTATTTCATTATGTATATCTTCTTCTCTCCCCACCCCATGGAAACTTAATAGTAGAGTATTTTTACCAAAGGACTTAATTTCCCACTATCCATACCTTCATAGAGTAAAAGCCAGGGTAGTATAGTGGTGTAAACTGATGTTTCTCAAGCTTGACTCCACACAGGAAAAGGAAAAATAAGGCACCCATACGCAGGCCCTACTACAAAGACTAACTGAATTGATCTGGGGCAGGACTCAGGTATAGGTATTTTTTAAAAAGCTCCCCAGGTGATTCTGATGTACCCCAGGATTGAGAATAGCTGGTGTAAACAATAAGACCTAAACACAGGTGTTCTGAATTATAATTATTTTTAAAACCTTGAAATCATTAGTTTTAGTACATATCAAAAGAGTAATACTATTTAAACAAAAAGAAAGTTAGTAAATCTAAATGAAATAACGCTTTTGTAGGTATGGTGAAAGGGTTAAGCAAGAGTAGGAACATTAAGGGTAAAGCTAATTGCCATTTAGAACAAAGTCAACTTTTAAGAGTTTTCTTTTAAAACAGTTTTTCTTCTTGAAAAAAATGTATATTTTATGATTCAGAAAATCCAGCTTTTAAATACGATCTGCAGTCAGATTGCAGGATCTGACCTCCTTCCAGTCTAATGTCTCTTTACAAGCCCACATGTGCGCACAGCAGCTACTGTCTTCCTGGGCTTCCTCCCTTCCTTGAGTTTGGGGTAGTGCTCCTAATATTTTTTTTTTTTTTTTTCTGTAGGACCGACCCCATGCTTCCCCAGCTCTGAATAGTATAATTGTGATTTTTTAAACTGCTGGTTTGTATTTGTAGTTCTTTAGACTGCAAACTTTATGAAGGCAGAATTTGTTTAATCTTGGCTTGTGCTCGTGGTTTAACTTCTAGTATAATGCCTAGCAAATTTTTTTTTTAAGATTTTATTTATTTATTTGTCAGAGAGAGTGAGCACAGGCAGACAGAGTGGCAGGCAGAGACAGAGGGAGAAGCAGGCTCCCTGCTGAGCAAGGACTCTGATGTGGGACTTGATCCCAGGACGCTGGGATCATGACCTGAGCCGAAGGCAGAGGCTTTAACCCACTGAGCCACCCAGGTGTCCCATGCCTAGCAAATATTAAATATTTGTTGAATGAAAACACACTGAGTTTGTCTAACATTATTCTGAATTAGCATGATGTGCAATAGAAGGACTGAGTCCTTTTTAAGCCCACTTGATAGAAGTATTCTTCAGAGTGTTGACTGCAAAGTCTGTTGTTGTAAGGGTGTGGCAGAGATCCTCATCTTTGCCAATGTAGCTGGGTCTCAGCAGAATTTGGCTTTTGTACCAGAGTCCTTCTGCAGCCTCAGTCTGTGGCCCAGTGTCTTCAGTCAAAGTCTCCTTGCCTTTTGGTTCATATCTGGGTCTCAACTAGTCCTTCCTAAGTATCCTATTCTCTTGTTTTGATCTCCAACCATATTTTATCTTATTGAGCCCTTTTCACTTTATCTACTTGGGATTTCCTGGAATAAACTTCGCTCTATTTAATCAGGGATCTAAAGGCCTTCCACTGGGATAGTAATCTTGGCATAGATGAGCTCCTCCCTAATTACTCTATCTCATCCAGCTGTAGGCTCCAGAGAAAAATAGGATAATGTTTGTACTGTGAGCTTCCTAAATCAGTTGGACTTCTTTCCTCGAATCTACGTGTTCGTTTGCAGAATTTCTGAATCTGCTTATATCTACTTCAGTGTAGAACCTGGATAGGATCAATAAGCCTTGGACGTTTTCTAGCATTTAGTATTTGAAATTAACACTAGAAGATTGTGAAGTATAATTAGGTGCTTGTGATAATTATATTAATAAAGATTATTTTTGTTAAAAACATTGTTTCCTATTTAAAGAGATTTATCAAACAAAGTCTGTATAGGGGGCACCTGGATGGCTCAGTCGATTAAGCATCTGACTTCAGCTCAGGTCATGATCTTGGGGTCCTGGGATCCAGCTCTGAATCAGGCTCCTACTCAGCAGGGGGTCTGCTTATCCCTCTCCCACTGCTCCTCCCCCTGCTGTGCTCTCTCTCTCTCCCCCTCCTTCTCTCTATCTCAAATAAATAAATAAAGTGTTAAAAAAAAAAGAGACAATCCACATAGTGGAGATAATATTTACAAATCATATATCATTAAGTGACTTATATCCAGAAGAATTCTTACAACTCAATAATAAAAAGAGAACTCAATTTTAAAATAAGCTAAGCATCTGAATAGATGTTTCTCTAAAGAAGCTATTTTAATGATCTATAAACACATAAAACAATACTCAACATTGTTAGGAATATGCAAATCAAAACCACATGAGGTATCACTTCAAGTGCACTAGAATAATTATGATCAATAAGAGGTAATAGCAAATGTTGGTGAGAACTTGAAGAAATTAAAACCCTCATGCACTAATGGTGGGATTATAAAATGATGCAGCCACTTTCTAGGAAAATAATATGACAATTTCTCAATATGTGAAAAATGGAATTACCATAGCCCAGCAATTTCACACCTAGGTTTCTACCCAAGGTCCACACAAATATAAATGTTTATAGAAGTACTATCCACAAACAGGAAAAGGTGGAATGATCCAAATGCCCAACTGGTGAATGAATAAGCAAAGTGTGTTATATATATATAATGGATACTATTAAACAATAAAAAGAAAGTACTGATACATGCCTCAACATTGACGAGCCTCAAAACATTATGCTCTGTGGCAGAAGCCAGACATGAAATGACACATATTGTATAATTCCACTTGTACGAAATGTCCAGATTAGGCAAATATATAGGGACAGGAAGATTAGTGTCTCTAAGGCTGGGGGTAAGAAATGAAGAGTAATTCTAAGGGACATGAGGTTTTTTTTTGGGGTACTAGAAATGTTTTAAGATTACATTTTGGTGATGGCTACATGATTCTGAAAATACACTAAATATACTAAAAATTATTGTATTGTACACTTAAAGTGGGTGAGTTTTATGGCACATATATTATTATTTGATAAAGTTGTAGCTTTAAAAAAATTACTGATTTTGCATGGAGATGTGGATTTTATGATAGATATAGACTTGTAGATCTACTACAGAGTTGAGGGCTAATGGAAACTAGAAATAGAGTCTGTTTCTCCTGAAACAGCAAAGAAGGTATTAAGAAGATATCTTAGCAAAGAAGGTATTGTGTTTTAGACAAGGTTAGAATAATAGAGTAGCAAGAAAATGAATATAGGTAGTATACAAAGTCCCACATGAAAGGATATATTAAAATATAGTTTCTATACATGAAATGTGGATAAGCTTCAAAGGATACCTGAGTACCTCTCCATGAATGCTGTAGCTAATTCTGCTAAAGAAATAAAGAATGTGATTGATCCCCTCTTTATAGTATTCTAATTTAAAATGGAACAACTTTCACTCAATAACATTTTTATTATTGTTTCAATAGGAAATGAGGATATAAACTTCATCTTTGTGCAAAGTTCAAAATGCCAATATAATAATAACAGCTACTAATTACTAATTGCTTTCTGTATGCCAGACATTGAGTGGCTTAAATTCATTTCTTCATTTAACGTATTACATTGGTATGAATAGTTACTCTTCCTACTTCGTTTAATTAAACTTTTTTTTTTTTCCCGTGCCTTCTCTGTTGGGCTTTCTCAATTCTCTTTTTCTCTTTCCCCTCCCACCTTCAGTATAAATGATACTATTCATGTTTCAGAGTCTCATTTCTTAAAAACAACCACTTTGTTCATGTTGCCCTACCTTTAGCCAAAAACTGATTTGACATTGGAGAAATATATTAAATCAGATTTTATGCTGAATTTTTACTGATTTATTCAAAATGTTCAAGGGGTTTGTATATGTAAACCTGCATTAAATCCCAGAAATGTGGGCTGAAGAGTCTTTGAATGTAAAGTGGTAGATTCTGCAGGAGTATGGAATCTTTTGTGAAGAGATCTGTAACAGAGGATGGGAAAAAGAAGACAATTCACAAAAGGTGTGGGTGAAGGGTGGCAAAAAAGACATGTAATGCAAAATGTGGACATTTGTGAGGGATGCCTCAGTGCATTGCATTAATAATTTGCATATTAAGAAGTCATGAGTCTTCCCGTTAATGAATCCCTAACTAGTCTCTGACACAATAGACTGAACCGTCCCTGGAGGAGTCATTATGGCCTATCATGTCAATGAGCTGCATATTAATGACTCTCTTACATGCTCATCAACAGGTAGCCTAATAAGCTCCCATTGAGTTCTTTTTCATTTGCTTTTTAAATGTATCCTCTCCTCCCTTCCTTTTGTAACACTATTGTGAAGAATTGACAAAAAGGTGCATTAAGATGATTTTAATGTGTGACGTAAGATCACAAAAGCATTAAATTTAGAAATAATGCTTTAAGTCTTACTCCTCTGCCTAGGGAACTTCTCAAATGCAGTTAAATACAAATCCAGTTGGATAATGGGATTCTTATTTGGATTTTAACATAAACCATCCAACCCAATTTACCATATTTCTCTTTTCCCTGATATATCAATTTATTCTGTCATTAGCATAAGTAGAATAGCTAGTTTGGAAATAAGTTTGTGAAACTGAATTACTTAAACATGGAAATGAATTAGAATAGATTTCATATCATAAACACTCATTAGAACTAATACAGCAGCTAATACATAAAAAATTAAAAATAAAGAAGAAATAGCAGACATACATTAACTTCAAAGCAATAAAGAAATGACCTAAAAATGACTTTATAACTTTTAAATTTAATAATTCAAGGTAGTCGCAGGAAGGCACTATTTTAACTTTTCTAGCTTGCTTTGGTACTCCTTGACTTTCGCTGGTCCCAATTATTATATTTAAAATAGCTGGTGCTTTTTTTGCAAACATAAAATCTATGATCTAAAAAAATACTGAAGAATTGTTCTTCCAGTATTTCTACTGAATTACACACCATCTCACCTGATTTATTTTCCAGATGAAGGAAGGAGTATCGACACATACTTGAAATTCTTTGTCAAGAGATAGGAATGGGTAGAAGCTGGGGGAAAAAGTTGGAGAAGTTTCCTAGCACTTTGTTCCCCATTAAAAAAAAATAACAAACGAACAGCCAGTTGTAAACATTGCTGTTCTAAGAGGGCAAAGATGTTCAGGTAAGCAGCTACAATTTGGTACTCTGATCTCATACCAGTCACCCTCCATTTGGCAAAAATTTTTTCTGAGAGGGTTACTTCTTGAATGACTTGATTTCAAAGTCTGGAAGTCTCTTGCTCCTTTGTGTTGACTCTGCCTCTTAAGCCTCCTAAAAATACACTGGATATATCAATTTACATTTTAAATTATTTTTTCTTAAAACAGTTTCAAAACAATTATGTAACACAAATGCTAAGGAGGTTGTATGTCAAAGCTCAGCACTTAACAAACAAAATAGCTTAGCAATACTTACATGTAGATTCCACAAAGAAAATGTATTTAATCAGAGTTTCTGTAATTGCAATTAGCTGGCTCAGTAGTTGTAACTCTGTGATAGTGACTTTTTATACAACATCAACATCAACAAAATCAACATCATTATGAAAAAAAGAATGCCTGCAACTTAGTATTCTTGGGGAAAAAATACATATGACAATACTCTGGTAATTTTTGGAAGATGGAGATGGTATAAAACTCTTAGCAGCTACTTTGCAGGGGAACTCTGGAGAATAAGGATGTCAGACTTCTGAAGTAGCAGGACTCTCAGCTGAACAATCACTACTTTCTTGTCACCCACCTATTCTCTGGGTGACAATTACTTCCTTTAAGAACTCAAGTAAAATAAGGCTTTGGGGCCAATAAATTTAAGAACTTCTTCAGATATCCCTCTGTTATGTATTCTTGAGTTTTTCCAGTACTCACTGTTTAAAAACATTCACATTTCTCTCTCAATGGAATGTAACTGACAGATTGTGGCAGAGTATCCCTTGAGCCAGGTTTACCTAGAAGTCTTCTTCACTTAAAATTAATGGATTCTGCTTATAATTATATCCCCTCCCAAAGCAACCTACAATTTTTGGTTCACACTTGGACCTCCAGGAGGATACTTAATTCTTCACTAGATGCCCCCAATGTAGTACCTCTTTAGGAAATAGACATTGCCACAAAATGGCACATGCTGCCCAGATTCAATCACAGAACTAAATCTAAATAGTCTTTTTTTTGTCCTGATTCCTATATGGTGAGGTGAGCAAGAAAAAATAGCATCCAGCACTCTGACATGGCAAGGCAGATTTGAATGGGCAATCCTTAGTAGGCAACCAAGTCACGAAATGAAGAAACTTTGGAAAAGAAACTTACCAAAGGATTCTTCAAAAAAGGTACGTTTTTCAGTTATTGAAATTTCCTTTATTGAGAAGGCATGGTACCATTGTTTTCAGTATGTTTTCAAGATCAAGCACCAAGGCAATGGGCAATGCTCTAATTGAGAAATAGGAAAGATTTTTAGAAATGTAGTAATTCAGCTTTATGGAAAACAGGAAAATGACTCAATAAAACCATCTGGTCCCTAATGTGGCATGTGCTTAGTTCCTTGAATGCTTGAGCTGTTCGCTAGAGTTTACTCAAGGGGCTTGTGGTTTGCCATGGTTTATGATTACATTTTATAAGTAATAAATGAACTTATATGATAGGTATTATCCAATACATTTGTTTATCCAACCAGTTGTGATTTGTGTAATGTTCTGTTATTTGAAAAGTTTTACCTGAACATAAGTAAGATGAATTGGAAGCAAATGATTCTGTAATCTTTACTACAAATAATACAGGATCAGCTCACAAACTGTGCAGCTAGGACTTCTATCAGTTTGAACTGATAATGCTGACCATAAGATTTTACCAAGAGTTTATTCTTGACTGTATTGAAATTTTAATTTAGTAGCTATTTGTACTGATTTTTCTAGCATTTTATTTTTTTTAAATAGTTTAAGAAAATTCCAAATTAAACATTTCAAATTATATTCATAGATACTCCTATTATTTATATAAATATAGAACTCTAAAATGGGAAGGCATGTTATTTCATACCAAAACTAAGAAGGGCAAGTTCATTCTAATTTGAGCAATAAAAGGGTTGATGGGTAGTGGCCGCCTGGCTGTGTGGAGAAGGTTCATAGAATTGAATCTGGTCTCAGCAAGAAAATTCCTTGATCTGTTATCAGTGCTTGCCATGGGTGCTAGAGAGAGAGGCCAGCATGAGGATATTGTATTTGATATCCTTAATCTAATCCAGAACCTTCACTTTGAAGATAAGGAAATGTGATGCCCGAAAAACCATGTTCCTTACCATATTAGTTATTAGTCTCCAGATTCAGTGTTGAAGGGAATATAAAGCCATTTAAAAATGTTGCTGTTTTTTCTCTGAGATTATTTCTTGCTTCTTTCAATCCCTGTTAATAATACAGAGCTGTCTTTATTTTACCGTCCTTTCCTTATCATCAAGGAACTGAATGTAATTTGTCTTTTCAATCTAAATTCCTTCTGCATCATGCCTTTAAATTTTTTTCCTTAGATACTTCCGCTCACAATTAGAAATTTATCTCTCTTATTCTCTGTCTTTTGATCAAATATTTTGCTTCTGTTTTTGGTTTTACTCCTGATCAAGAGAAGACTACTGGTATTGTAACACCAAAGAAACAGATATTAAGCTCCAGTAGTTAATGTATTATCAACATTACCTCTTGTTGAGTATAAGCTTTTGTTTTCCTCCATCCTCTAATTCAGAAGTAGCTTTAAAAAAAGAAAGAATAATAGATGGTGAATTTTCAGGAAAATATCACCATAAAATTATGAAAATAAATAGTATACAAGATGTAATTATTATTCTAGGAAAGCCTTTTCAGTCTTTCTAGAAGTAGCCATTTGTCAGTGCCATTGCCAAGGCTAATGTATTCTTTTTAAGTGTCTTTAAAAAATCGCAAAGAGGTACTATTTTTTCTAATTTAAAAGCTCTCCATTTTTTTCCTTTCTTTCTTTAAGGAAGGAGGAGGATAGAGGAAACAAAATGAGACCAAAGAGGGCAGGCTGAAATGCTTGAGGAGTTCAACTTTTATTTACTTTTTAGCTGTTTCAGAGTGCAAGGTGGTGCCCAAGAATTCCAAGTTTGGTTCTCTTTGAGCAATGCCGAGCACCTTGCAGCAGTGTTAAGGAGACACAAATACAAGTCATGACTCACTTTGGAAATGATCCTTTTTTATGCCAACTTTTTTATTCCTTGTGGAACAGAGTTACACTTTTGCTGCTTACAACCCAATCTTGATATTTACCCAGACTGGTTGGGTAATTCCATCACAACAGACTCAGACTGTGTGGAACAGGTCTCGGAGGTTTCACTCACTTAAGAGACATATGAGCTTTTTAGCGCAAAGGCATTGTAAGAATTAGGAAACCATATCATTAGGAAAACCTTAGGAAAACCATATCATTACTTATACAAAAACAATTACATTTCAACAGTGTTAAAATAAATTCCAAAAGCAAAAGTGGCACATACCCAGAAACTGGAGTAGTACAATAGTATTAACATAGTGCCTAAATCTTGACACTGAATAAATAAAGTGTGGGTTAACATTCCCGTACACACTGTATTTGGAGAGGACATTTTTCAATAAAGGCTACTTTTACCAAAGATCTAGTGATTTTTCTTTGGAGGTTGGTCTTCTGAGAAGGACACTGTAAAAAGAACTAAGCAAGTATGCTATCATGGGTTGCAAATTTAACCCTTGAAAGTAGCTTGTAAATTAAAGATAGGAGAGCATATAAGGTAAACATCAAAAACTACAGATAACTCCAAGTGAAAGGAAAAGAATGGCACTTGGGTGCCATGGTAGTGTAGAGTGTGTTTATCACACATCACTAATAACAATAATAACAGTGGTGATAATAATGATAAAATTATTAAACACTTCCATGTATTGAGAACTATGCTAAATTATTGCCCTATATAAGGAGGAGGCAATATTTTGGAGCAACTTGAAGCATAGAGAGGTTATCATGTCTGAGGTCACGTGGCTAGTAAGTGGCTTAGTAAGTGGTAAATAACAGGAAAGAATGAGATTTACATCCCCGTCTTCCTGCTCTTTTTCACTCTGGACTGACCCTTTATGAAAGAACATTGACATGGTAACCAAGAGACTTGCATATAGTTCTAGTTTAGCTACTAAACTAGTTAGTGTGTGTGTGTGACTTCTGCCATATTGTTTAACTAGGCTTCAGTTTCTCTCTCTGTAATATGATGGGTTGGGACTGTCCAAGTATGAGGCCTCTTATAGATCTGAGATCTTGTGAATTGGAGGAGTTTGGCATAAAAAGTAATGTAAACTTTATGAAGTTACATGAAGCTCAGAGGTAGAGGTTCTATAGAACTGACTCAAGTTTTGAGTGATTAATTGCTGACTCAGAAACACAAATTATTATTTTTCTGTTAACTTATTAGGTTGCAAATACATTTTAATTCCTATCTTATCAATGTTTCATCATTTTATTCTCCAAGGCACATAAATTGTTCTATTTTTCAATGTATTTATTTTATGGGTATATGTGATACATACACAATTATTTTCCTTTGTGTATAGAACTGCAGCCCTCCTTACATAATCAGACGTGAATTTCTGAAAATTCAGAGACATAAGGAGGCACTTCCTGTATTACCTTCCTGGATTCTTAGAGTGTTTTCCTATAGCCCTGATAGGGATGAGCACTTAGATCAGATGTCTTCAAACACTTGAACATTTTTGAGCTTCTACTAAAAAATGCAGATTCCTATTCCCCACACCAGACATGCTGCTTCAGATCTGGTTTGGGGCCTCCAAAGCAGCATTTGTAATGATTACCAGGTTATTTTCACATAGAAGGTCAGTGAACCACATTAAAGTTTGTGCCTCTTCAGCTGGCTGACCACCAATCAATACCCTGGGTTTCAATCTTTCATTCTTCTTGAATTGTATCTTAAATTTCTTGACATATTTAGAATAACTTTTTTACTGATAAGGTATTTGTACATGCCTTAAGCTTAAAATTGCAGCTCCCCTCTTCCCTAACAAGTATTATTTCTTGTTTAGTTTTCAAATTAAAGGGCAAACCCTCCTGGGCACTTTTCATACCCCATACTACCACTCACTGAGCACACAATTATTACACTGATGGGTTATTCCTTTGTTTAGTTGTCTGCCTTCCCCTGTGGTTGGTGAGCCCTTTGACAGCAGGAACTCTGTCTTATTCATTGTGATGATCTAGTACAAAATTTGGAAATTTGTGAGCATTTAAATATTTGTTAAATGATGACTGACTGAATTAATTAATACTGATTGCTATGTATTTTAAATTATTAGTATATTTCATATAGAACATTATCGATTGGAAACCAATAGTTTTTTTTTATATACTAAAAGCATATTTTTTATCTACTTGAGGCCATCACATAAAATTTCAGTTATGTCCCATTTCTTTGAAGTGGGGGAAAATTTAAATTGTAAAGAAGATGGAAGCCTTTGTGCAATGATATTATGAGAGAAAAAACATTAAAATCTGGGCTTTTTGATTCAATAAACACTAATTTTCACTTCCCGTTTGGTCAAAAGCCCAAAGGCCTTCTAAGCCCAACACATTTTCTCAATGAAACTCATTGCTTTCCTTTACCCTTGTTTCTCCTCCTGAATTCTCTATCTCAAGTGATGCTAGTTCCATCCTTTTAAATTCTCTAGAAGCCTCTGCATTAGCCTTTATTTCTCTCCACTCTTAAGTGTTTTCTAAATAGCAGGAAAGCATGTTACAAAGTCATAGCAAACTAACATGGAATAGGGTAACCAGGTTTGGGACCAGGAGGGCCAACTAAAGCAGAGAAATGATTCTTCCCACTACCTATCATCGAGGGAAGGGGCAGTGTGCATAGTTAGACCCAAGAGACTCAGTCCACTGAGATACATCACATCTTTATCGGGGTTTACAAATTTGGCCTCACATTAAAATCATCTTGGGAGTTTCTCAGCTCTATCATTCTCCATTCCTTCCTCACCTCCATGTGCAGGTCTACTAATTTAAAACTTACAGAGATCAGATCTGGTGTTTCTGATATGAAAGGCGATTTGGGGAACTGTTGTTATATCAAGAACTATAGTGTTCAAGGGAGAAGGGAGGGACAAGGTAGCAGGGGTCCCAAACAGTAGAGATGCTTAAAGTTATTTTATGAGCTTAATCTCTAGTTTCTTAGAAATTCATCTAGATAGAATGCCCAAATCTAGCAAAACTAGTAGGCTACTACTTACAGGCTGGCTAATAACCACTTAGAATGTTATGGACTGAGGTGAACAGTGTGGATGGGAAGGCATTTTATTTTTCCCCAGTGAAGGACTAGAATAAAAGCCAGGAACCTAAGCATAACTTGTGGATTCCCTTTCCAAGCATGTGAGATTAAGGAAGAAGGTGCTTCTCATGGGTACCTGAGATGTAGATCACCCAGCCCATAAGAGATCAGAAACCACACTGCAGATTTACTCAACGCCTTCCTGACTTATAGTGCAGGGGCCCCAGTTAACTGTCAGATTTAATTCTTCCTTGCTTAGGTCTTAGGAGTGAAAATAGTAGTTTTCTAAATCTCATTAATGCAACCAAGGTCAGGCAGAGAAAGTCATTTAAAAAATCTATCTACAGGGAATTTATCAACAAATCATATTGTTGCCACATCAAAAGCTGTAACTCAGGGGCGCCTGGGTAGCTCAGTCAGTTAAGCAGCTGCCTTCGGCTCAGGTCATGATCTCAGGGTCCTGGGATTGAGTCCCGCATCAGGCTCCTTGCTCAGCGGGGAGTCTGCTTCTCCCTCTCCCTCTGCTCTACTCTCTCCCCCAGGCTCATGCTCTCTGTCTTTAAAAAAAAAAAAAAGTTGTAACTCAAGTTTGATTTCTCTCCTCTTTCCTCATTGCCATTCATCTTAAAACCTCATCATTTTTGCACCTGAAATACCATAGTCTTCTATCCAGGTTCTCCTTAGAGAAGTCCCTAAAGGAACCTCCAGAGATTGGTTCTGAAATGGACATCTGACCATGTCTCTCCCACTGAACTCCCTTTTCCCACTACCCCCTGCAGTGGTTAAAAAGTGTATAAAGAATTCAGCCCCACTCTGCTTAGCATGCGAAGTCCTTTTAAATTGGAGGGGGAGACAAACCATGAAAGACTGTGGACTCTAAGAAACAAACTGAGGCTTTTAGAGGGGAGGGGGTGGAGGGGTGGTTGAGCATGGCAGTGGGTATTATGAAGGGCATGTATTGCATGGAACACTGGGTGTGGTGCATAAACAATGAATTCTGGAACACTGAAAGGAAATTGAAAAAAAAAAAATCTTCTCAAAACCAAACTGGTGGTTACCAGAGAGGAGGTAGGCTTAGAGATGGATTAAATAGGTGAAGGAGATTAAGAAGTTTAATGTAGGGGATTAAGACATTATAGTTTATTCATCTTTGATTTCCCAGTGTCTGTCATTAAGTTATGAGAGTGGGTGATCAAAATATCTTCTAGAAGAATGAATGACCCTTATGATTAAATAATATAAAAGACTACATTATATGATTTAAGATGCACTGGAAATAAACTTTCTCCACAAAATACATATGTTTTTGACATTTTAATTTCTAAGTGTATAAGATTTTAGAATGTTGTTTAATTATTTGAAGTCATAATTAAAAACATTGTCCTGAGCTTTGGAAGAGGGGCAACTTTCAGCATTATAAGACAAAGAGGTAAAGAGAAGGTAAGAGTAGAAAAGATGCTGTGCATTTGTTCAACAGCATTTGTTATGCCACTAGTATGGGTCAGGCACTGTGTTAGCCAAATAAATATGAACAAATAAATATGAAACTTCTTTGCTTAAAAGGGCTCAGGTAACATAGAAGGGAGACTAGATATATTCAATAGTGCTTTTCCTTCTATGACAACTGTGTATAGTTCTGGGCCCTATCATCAACCATCAAGTGCTTTGTTTTTTTTCCTCAATTCTTCTAAAGTTGTTTTAATTATACTCTTTAGATATAATTGGTCATATGACTGGCACTTTGATTTCAGAGTGGGATTTTATCTAAAGACATCCTCTAATCTAAGCCAGAGAGCAACTCATTTGTCTTAATAAATTGATTTATTAATATTATATAATATATAATATATATAATATAAAATTAATAAATTAATAAATCTGAAATTAGAATTTAACTAGATATTTTAAATAATGTAATAAGCACCTGAAAAACTACTCTCAAAACAACAACCAACTTCTAATCACTTCCTTTCCTCATCCCTTACCCCAACTTGTCCCACCTGGTATAATCTTGAAAATCAAGCTCCCTTCTTTATATGTCTTTTTAGTATATTCTGTTTTCCTTGATATATATATATATATATATATATATATATATATATATTCAAATTACTTTAGTAGTTTTTAGCTTATAAAAAGAGAACATCTTCTGATGTAATGTTTGGGACTATTCATTTAATGTTATATTACTAAGATTTATCCATATTGTTGTATGTCTCTGTGGTTTATTGATTTTGAGTGCTATATAATATTCCTTTTTATGTTATGCCATAGTTTTGTGTCTCTCTCCTGTTGGTGGGCACTTGGATTATTTAAAGTTTGTATACTTGATAGCAATTTTTATCAATTAAATGGATATTAAAATAGTATCTTCTTGTGGTCTTGATTTACATTTCTCTGTTCTCTAACAATACTGCCTATCCCTTTCTGTGCTTACTGGCTATATGTAGTTTCTCTTCAGTGAAAGGTTTGTCCCTCTCCCCTGATTCTATGAAAATGTTTGGGATTTCTTATTGAATTATAGGAGTTCTTTATATATTCTTCATGCTTTTTTGTCTTAATTTTATGTAACACATGCATTTTATCTTAGTTTGTAATTTTTATTTTTCTCTTATAAATCTGTCTTTAATGAACAAGTTTTAAATTTCAACATAGTTAAACTGACAATCTTTTTTTTTATAGTCACTTTTTTCCCTTCTTATTTAAGAAAACATTTCCAACTCTGAGTCTGTAAGATATTCAAATGTATTTTTTTTAAAGATTTTATTTATGTATTTGACAGACAGAGATCACAAGTAGGCAGAGAGGCAGGCAGAGAGAGAAGAGGAAGCAGGCTCTGCTGAGCAGAGAGCCCGATGCGGGGCTCGTTCCCAGGACCCTGAGATCATGACCTGAGCCAAACAGAGGCTTTAACCCACTGAGCCACCCAGGCGCCCCCACATATATTTTCTATTAAGAATTTCAAGGCTTTGGGGTGCCTGGGTGGCACAGCCAGTTGAGCGACAGACTCTTGGTTTTGGCTCAGGTCATGATCTTACGATAGTGAGAATGAGCCCCACGCTGGGCTCCATGTTCAGTTAGAGTCTCCTTGAGGATTTCTCTCCCTTTTCCTCTGCCCCTCCTCCTGCTTGTGCTCTCTAAATAAATAATTGATACTAACCATACTTCTGATAACTAGGTCAGTGACAATTGTAACTTAATAACAATCCCATGACTCAAAATGGCATTCCATCAAAGTAAAAGCTGTTAAATAGATACCAGAAATATACAGGAGTAAAAATAAACCTATACTGGTCAATTTAATCAAACAGGTTGTATAAATTTCACATTTCAACAGAGCACAGGCAAAGAGAATATTTTGGCTTTATATACTTAAATCAGATGCTAGATTTTTTTTTCCTGAGTGAAGGAAATGTTTTGTTATAGAGGATACACAGACTTCCAATTTTATCTGAACTTCTGGGTTCATTAGACATTAGTTGCATTACTGCCAACGTTTTTGTTGCTTCTAAGTAAGTATGATTTAGTGTATTGCCTAACCTATTCATAGGGACAAACTTGAATCTTAGATTTTTTTGGTTGTTTAAAACAGGAATATATTTTCAAAAGAAAAAATGACTTTAAAATTCAAATTGTTTATATTTCAACATTCCATAGTGGAACATTTCTGTGTTATTTTTCAATTTCAAAGATGGTAGTAGTTAATTTAAGTTTCAAGGGTAAATTTCTTGAACAACTTTGCTTATATTTGTTCATTATACCTATTTAGGAAACCATACTTTATATGAACATGCACAGTGTTTACAGAGAGAGGTATATCTAATTTAGGGTGTGCTATAATAAAAGCTGTGTTTTGGAAAAATTACATTGTGAGTTCTCTTATGATTTTTTAATATAGAATTATAGAAATACAGAATACAATTAAATCATCTAGATTCTTTTTATATTTTGCATAAGTATGGTTCCAGGTGGCTAAATTATTTTAGGATACTATTAGTCTAACAAGCAGAAATAAAAGCAATATGAACACTTCTGCTACATATGGGTCCTGCTGGAGAAGTTAATGTAAGGCTATAAACATTGGTCTTGCACAGTATTGGCCACAAACATTAAAATTAAAATGCATGTATATATCTGAAAAAAAATCTTTTTAAAAAAAGATTTTATATATTTATTTGACAGACAGAGATCACAAGTAGTCAGAGAGGCAGGCAGAGTGAGAGAGGAGGAAGTAGGCTCCCCAATGAGCAGAAAGCCTAATGTGGGGCTCAATCCCAGAACCCTGGGATCATGACCTGAGCTGAAGACAGAAGTTTTAACCCACTGAGCCACCCAGGAGCCCCATAAATAAATCTTTTTAAAAAAAGAATTTCAAGGTTTTTGACATTTCACGTCTTATTCCATCTGGAGTTGATTTCTGAATATATGTTGTGCTGATTTCATCTTTTCTCATAGAAGCAACCATTTTCCCTATCTCCATTTATTGAACAATCTCTTATTACCTGCTATGTTATATACCCTGTTTGCCATATACCCAAGTTCTAGATATGTGCATCAGCATAACAGCCTTAAGTAACTAAAACTTCATAAGATTTCTTGAAATCAAGTAGAACAGGTTTCTCCTCACAGCAACTTCTCAAATATTTCATCTATCTTCAGTCCTTTAGTCTTCTCCTTAAGATAGTGTTTTAAAATTTTGTAAAACAAAAACAAAAACAAAACAAAAAACCAAGCTGTTGTGGATTTTTAAAAGATTTTATTTATTTATTTGAGAGAGAGCAAACAAGAGAGCCCAAGCATGGGGAGAGGCAGAGGGAGAGGGAGAAGCAGTCTCCCCATTGAGTAGCGAGCCTGATGTGGGGTTCCTTCCTAGGACCCCAAGATCATGACCTGAGCCAAAGGCAGATGCTTAGCAGACTGAACCACCCAGGTGCCCCAAAAACTGCTGTGGAATTTTGATTAGAATTGGATTGAATCTTAGATCAATTTTGGAGAGAATTAATACTTTAAATATATCTTCTTCCTATCTATGAACATGGTATGTAACTCAATTTTCCTAGGTTTTTTATTTCTTGATACAATTTTATTCTTTTCCTTGAAGGAGTCTTACACATCTTCTATTAGTTTTCTTTATAGATATTTGGTATAATATTTAAATTTCATGTATTTCAGCTTTTCTTTCTTGTATTTATCCCTGAATCTAAGATTTCTCTCCCATTTTATTATTTACATGTTTTATAAGACACGAATATAATAATATACATTTTAGTACCTAATTTTTTGTCCCTCAAATTAGTTAAAAGCAGGTTTATTTTCTTTTGATGCAATCATTTTTTAAAAATTAGAGAATTAAATTAGAAAAATGATTGATTGCATTTTGGTTAGTCAAAAAACAGAAGGCTTTAAATGGCTGTTTTTCCTTCTACAAATGAGATTTTCAACACTGTTATGGAGATAAAGAGGAAGCAAGAACAACTAAATGGTGTGTGATGGTTTATATATTTTTAAGTCCCTATATATCATGTATTTGGAGAAGGAAAAAATGCATCAGCTTGCAGTTAGATTGCACAAATAATTCTTTGAATAATTATTGGCCTCATTAAATAATACAGATTTATAGATTCTGTATCAATTATGTAACTACTATATTTTTCCAATGATGTTATATTTATGTAGAAACATTTTCTTCATGGACCCACTGGAAAATACCAAATGTTTTTGGTAAAGTTAAATTAAACTTATAAACTTATAAATATATACAAAATACATATAAAAAACTTATAAATATATACAAAAAATACCTTCTTGTTTAGTCCAGATGGAAGAATTTGCAGTTTTTTCATGATTGAAAAAAGATTGGCTTTCTTGGGATTTGGAGCAACATTATCTATGCAATGAAGAGTAGACTCTATTACACAACTTTATCAGCCATTGCCAACTTTCTAGATGCATTTTATTAAAGAGAAAAAGTCATTGAGAAAAGTCATCATAAGAAAATTCAGCTGAGACAACACAAGAAAATGTGAACATTGGCCCAATCATTTCCAATAGATTGACCTGTTTGTTGAGTGTCATGGACAAATCTAAATTCTAACGATGCCACAAATATACCTACAAATGGAGTACATTTGAAAGAAAAATTTTTTGTCTTCCTTAATCACCATGCAGAAAATTATCATAAAGGAAGTATAACCCAAATCATTTTAAAGAAAGAAAATACATGCTTTCATATGTGTAATCTGAAGTCTTGGTTGTAAAATTAGCCTGTGGCAATACAGACATAGAGTCTTTGAACTGAGTATAAATTTAGCTGCCTTTCAGTTTTTAGTTTGTTTTTTTTTCTCCTTTCCTGGAGAGAGAGAGTTAATGTTATATCCACCTAACTGAAAGAATTTTGAATAAAATGCAACACAAAAAAATTAATAATTGGAACATTAAAAAGCAATTTCCACGACCACAAATGGACTGTCAGTTCATAAAACTTTATCATTTAAACCAAGAGAAAAATGTTCTCACTTGCAAAGATTAAATTCATGCGTGATGGAATAATCAGCATTTACATATATTTTTACTTTGGTTATGTAAGTTTTAAATATAGACAACACAATCTTATTTATAAATATGGCATTGTGGAAATTATTTAAAAGATTTTCTACTACTAGTGAATTACTACTGAATTATTCTGAGATTAATTTTATTTAAAAAGCATACCAAGTAATGCAAGAAAATATGAAAGGTTATATAATATTTGACTTGTTATTTGTTTGAATTTTTCCCTGTACAAAAATACTTAGAAGAGGTAGTCTCAAAAAACATTTATAACATTCTGTTTTAAATTTGACAGTAAAGAAGAATCATTAGCAACATCAGATGAGAGTAACTTTGAGGATTCAAAGATTACAGGTAATATTTTTTTATTTAATTTAATTTTTAAACAAAATCTGTGTCTTTTGTCAAAACCTACAATGATAACGATCTTACACAGACATAATTTTATTAACTTTGCAGATACCTATATCCCAACAATTGTTTGTTCTCATGAGGACAAGGAAGACTTGGAAACCAGTAATCAAAATATAGAAGATGTTAACAGGGAACATGATGAACATAATGAAAAAGAATTAGAGTTGATGGTAAGTGTTCTGGTTGCCACGGTATTACAGAGGATGAATCCATTTATGCTTCAAAGATGCTGCAATGCCTGCCTTTCAATAGTTTCAACTAACATAATTTGCAAATGTTAAAGCACAGCCCATTTTGTCATTGCATCTCTAGCTTGATCAACAAGCCACTTTGATTTCAGTATGTTGCTTCTGGTCTCTGCAATGGTAAATTAATGACATTCATTTCTTATCTCTTCACCAGCAGCTCTGAGTAATAGTTTGTAAGAATTATAGAAGAGGTAGCACTATCCTGATGTGCATTTCTAATCTTTGTGACAAGTGTACACTTAGCATAAACTCGTCTGTAAAATGAGAGGGCTGGACTAGATGATTGTTAGAGTCTGTCCAGCTTTTCAAGTCTGAATCCTGCATTTAACAGCATTTTTTAAAAAAAACTTACTTC
Source organism: Mellivora capensis (assembly GCA_004024625.1). Classification (NCBI taxonomy): domain Eukaryota; kingdom Metazoa; phylum Chordata; class Mammalia; order Carnivora; family Mustelidae; genus Mellivora; species Mellivora capensis. The sequence continues at coordinate 42,177 of PISX010010841.1, read as the reverse complement.
CATCTTTGTGAGAATCTCACAGTTCTATATCATTAGGAAGTATTAAATTATCAAATGAGGAGAAAATAGCCTGTGCTATATTTTTTAAACAGGAAACAAATTCAGTACTGTACAATTTAGTATTAAATTTGTTATCATAAATTTCACACTTGGTGAACATTCAATCTATTTGGAATTTTGGGGGATAGTTTAGATAGCATTTTTATCACAAAGGAAGAAATGGGAGTAAATGAGTCACATAATGCAATTTATCCTTTACTGTATTTGGTTGGAGCTCATATCATTAGGATACATGGATTCATAATCATCCAAGATTAAAATGACATTTGCCTCTTCAAGTGTCAGTGCTGAAACAGAAAAGAAATAGAGCTCATCTCTTTCCCCACATTTTCCACCTTTTCTATAGTGATATGGAAGCTGCATCACTAAAGTATGCAATTTACTTTGCTCCAACTTTAAGAAACTACAAAGTTGTCACCCATTGTGAGAATTCTCACCAGCTGAAAGTTAACATCGCCATTTTTTTTTCAAACCACAGAATATAATGAAAGGGCCCTGAAAAATCACATGCTTCCCCAATACACCTCATTACAATGAGCGGGCTCAAATATAAAAGTTTGTTTAGAAGTTACTGAGATTGTACATCCAATAAATGAACAGGGAGCTGTAATTTAGATGCTAATTTGCTCCATGCTGACGTTAATGCATAAAACAATGAAGCTCTATAATAGATGGAAATACAACCAAATCTGTGGAACCCACAGGCATTGGCTTACAAGACAGCTGTGCAGTTGACAAGTAACATGAGCCTTATGTGAGAAGAAGGGGAAAACGTAAGATTTGCATATAATTATTGAGATCATGCAAATGTCAGTTATGAGGAGGAAAAAAAAACACAGGCATCTCACTGTTAAATCCTGACAGTTGGCATCACTGAAGAGCTCAAATACATTTGAGTACCAGTTGGCAGAGGGTCATTAAAACAGAATTTGCAGAGACATTAACTCCCTCACTTTTCTTTGAGTGACGTTTTGCTATTAATAGTTTGCAGAGGCTTTGCAGAAAACATATTAATAAGAGAAACTGTAATAGGGGCACCTACAGCAAGTGTAAATGCAGCAAGGGGCACCCAGGAAGCTGCTCTCTAATTGATTAGCATGGAGCTATCAATGTGTATATCCTAAGTGAGGAGAAAGTGCAATGACAAGCAAGAATAGTTGAATAATACAATGTGATATTTGGAAGCTGGAAGGAGAGTGATTAATTTTGGTCCCTTTTCTTATTAATCTCATTCACAAGTCACAGCCTAAAAGGATCCCCCCAAAACATCCGGCTTTCAGAATTTATACAAAATCCACAAATGAAATGAATCAAGGAAATCTACCAGTTAATTGCTAGCCCCACTAATGAAATCTATCTAATTCATTTTGTATATTTAAAATCATTTGCTCATTATCTGTTTTGTTTTGTTTTTTATCCCTTAAGATAAATCAATGCCTAATAAGAAGTACTGCTTCCAGAGATGAAAAGAATACATTCGCAATAGATCCAGTCAATTTTCCAAATAAAGCTGAGGGGTTAGAGAAGAAGCAAATCCATGGTGAAGTACACCCTGACTTGTTCAAAAGGTCTTTGTCTCCAAGTTCATCAGCAGAAAGCTCCTCAAAGGGAGATTTTTACTGCAGTGAAAAATATTCCTCAGAAAATAAGTGCAGACATCAACCTTCAGAGGAAATTACTACAGATACAGGAGAAATCAAGCCACCATTGGGAGATACTAGTAGTAATGAATTAGGGCAATTACATATTGGCAGCAAAGAAGTACTGGATGATAATGCTAATCCAGCTGAAAGGAGAGTCAGAGTGCAAGTATCCTGTCCCTCCTCAGATCAACTAGTTGCAGACAACTTTAATAAAAAACAGGAAGGAAGAGCTGAGAAAATTGAAATAAAAGATTGGGAATGTTCAAGAAGAGATTTCCACTCAGAAGAATCAAAGGAAAAAGGGTCTTCTAAGAAAGGTTATGACAATGGTAAGACTGAGGAGGAGCAAAGAACACAGTTAGGTGTTAATGTAAAACAAAGCAAAAATTTTCATTCAATCTTACACGACCAAGAGAGGAAGATGGGCCACTCTGAAATCAGTACGGAAGGGGTAGCAGCTAGCAACAGAGACCTAACCATTCAGCTGAGTAAAGACACCACAGTTCCCAACCAGGCAATCAGAGCAGATATGTTTCGTTCACCAAAAATAAGTCTAAGTTGGGAAAAAGCTGTGTTAACAACTCCAGAATATGATCTCTTGACTACTGAAGGCACTACTTTAGGAGGGATGCGTGGCCAAGTTTGTTCACCAAGAAGTGGAGATGTTTTGAGGAATGATTGCCTTTTCCAAGTTGAAGAAGAAAAATCAGATTGGATTAATCGTGAAGATCAGAATAAGAATGCACAACAGGAACAAAGTTGGAATGTTCTAGAAAGTCAGAGAAAAGCAAGGGAAAGTAAGACAAATAGGACAGAACAGATCAAAGAACAAGCAGAGTGTGACGACATGTGGGAAAAAAGAGATAATACAAGGAGTTTGAAAGCTACTCCTACGGAAGAATTGTTTACCTGCCAAGAAACAGTGAGCTGTGAACTGTCTTCTCTAGCTGATCATGGTGTTACTGAGAAAGCAGAAGCAGGTACAGCTTATATAATTAAGACAACATCAGAAAGTGCTCTAGAAAGCATGCCTGCTAGAGAAAAAGCAATAATTGCTAAGGTACCTCAAGAGACAGCACGAAGTGACAGGCCCATCGAGGTAAAGGAAACAGTGTTTGATCCACATGAAGGGGGAAATGATGATTCACATTATACCCTTTGTCAACGAGATATAGGAGGTGTAATTTATGACAATGATTTTGAAAAGGAATCACATTTAGGTATTTGTAATGTACATGTAGATGAAATGGAGAAAGAAGAAACCATATCTATGTACAATCCTGGGAAGACACATGACAGGAAGAAATGTGGCACTGGAAATTTCACATCTGTAGAAGAATCCTTACAGGTCGTTACAGGCAATCAAAAAGCAGCATCAGAACTGGATTTACATTTGGGAATGTTACCAAAAGACAAAAAAACATTTCCAAAAAATAAAGATCATAAACAGGTCCAAGAATCAAAGAAAACAGACAGAGATGCTCTTGTTCATTCTGCTTTAAACTCAGACACTAACAGAGCTTCTCAGAATGGCTCTCACGTTCCCAATCACCACGCTAAAACCTCAGTGCCATCTCATGAACGGGCAATTGCTGTAGAAAATATAATTACTACCATGACTCTCCAATCTATTTCTACTAAATCAGAATATAATTGTAATCCAACAAGTGAAATCCAGAGTGTTGAGAAGCACCCTCATCTTGGTTCTATACCTGAAGAAGTTTCCAAAAGTTCAGGAACAGAGACCTCAGGTAGTAGCAGAGAAAGATTTAAAAGCCAGATTTTTCAACAAGGAGAACACGGTGTGGAAAAATCTCTACGGTCAATGATTTTCATCAGCGAAGCTGTTGAGAACGTGGAACAGGCAAGGCATGAAAATGAAGGATTAGCCTCTGGACAGTCACTGTACTCTTCAGGTGACAAGCAATCTGAGAGCTCTACTTCCGCTAGTCTCCCTGTCCAGGAAGGTCAAACTGAAAGCAGCGAATCTCTGCTTTCGAAATACACCAACTCTAAAGTCCCGTATGTCCTTTTGTTTCTGATATTTCTTGTAACCATCTACCAGTATGACTTAATAATTGGCCTGGCATTCTACCTTTTTTCATTGTACTGGCTATCCTGGGAAGGGGGGAAACAAAAAGAGTCTGTCAAAAAGAAGTAACTCCACCACTATTATTATTTTCTCGTAAAAGATAAGCTTTTTAGCCCCAAACATTTGGATTGGTGAAAGAGACTATTCATTGTTCAAAGAGCCAGTGCAGTTTTTCTCTTGAAGGATCATTTAAAAAGGAATGCGTATGAAGTTTGCTCCTTCATATAAGTAATTATTCTATATAGGACCATTATGTTTGGATCATTAAATACCTATATGAATATGAGATCTGAAGCACGTCAAGTTGAAATTAGGTACAGCTGTTGCTCCTTAGCAGGCTATGAAGTTGCAATGCTTCATGTCTCTTCACTACTTAAAGTGCCATTTCTTGCATTCATTTCTTTTGCAGTAAAGCTTCAATTTTTCCACCCTAGGGTATTTTTCCTTCTACGTTTTTTTAAAAAATCGATAAAACATGAACAATGGTAGAGGACCTTTTTTTTTTTTTTTTTTTGGTCTTTTGGTATTGACCATGAAATTTGCATTTATCCCTTATCATTTATCAGCACATTTTGATAGATCAAATCTTTAAACTTTGATTTCATATTTTTAAGAACATCCATGTATATTGAAATGCATAAACTTAAAGAAAGACCTTTTTTGCTTGAATAATACTTTATACACAGATATTTTACCTCCTATATACCTACAAAGTTAGAGCACTCATAAGCCAAATCTGACAAAGACTGAAACAATTGGGAGATGATCTCTCAGTTTACAAAATTTTGTGGGTGGCTGTCGATAAGCAATGTTTTTCTCTTACAAGAAGAGAAAGTATAACACAGCTGAACAATTTTAATGTTAAATATTCAGTTGAAATTTTAAATGAAAAGTTCCACAAGCATCACTTCAGAATGAATTTGTACCTATAAAGCATCAAGTATTAAATGGTAATAATTAAAAAAAATATTTCCAAATGAGCTCTTTTACTTGGTAGTATTTTTTGTCTTCAAGCATTTTTTAAATCTTTTTTTCATAAGACAATGAATTATTTTCCAAGGTGCATATAGAGACGAACTAATCATTGGTGATTGTTATATAATCATCAGGTTTAGATGATAACTCATGGTTTTAGTGGGCAGATAAGTAGACCTGGAAATCTACTCAGGGAAAAATGAATATCCTGGATAGCAGTGACTTTAGCTGCTGTTATTATCTATGGTTAAGTATGTGAAATAATGGAATTAATAATTTTGGTCACATAGTGGGAATGCAAAGATTTTTATATAAGATTTTAACAACCATTTATTAAATGACTGTTAGATGCAAAAATCCCGTGCTCTGGTCTATGGCACAGTACTTTCTTTGATATCCTGAATGGTTAGTTTTCAGGGAGGATGCATAGGTATGTAGTTTGATACTTTTGACTTGGCCAGGAATATGGAAGAGAGTAACACTGAGGGAGTCCATTTGGGTGATTTCTTTTTCATAGGAACTTCCTTCATAGAGCATGTAACATGATCTTCAGAGAGAAAAGATAATCTATTTATCTGTAAAGGTAAATTCAATGAGTAAAACTTGCATATATCATCCCATGCTTCTAAGAAACATCCATTTATGGGAATAAAAAATGAGAACAAAGCATTTAAACTGACTTTCATGTGGTAGTAAATGATTTCCCTCATTTTCATTAGGTACACAACTATTTCCAAATCCCTAATTGTACGCTTGTCTCAAGTCCCATTGAAACTGAATGCTTGACTTTAAGTTTTTAGTTGAACAAATACAAACATCCTGAAGTAGAACTTAGGGCAAATATTTGATTGTTTGAGAAAGCACATTTTCATTAAATACAAGTGGAATACTGTAGGGCCATACCTAGAATATTATCTCTAAAATTGCTATCCTGATAATTTTGTTGACAGGTCTAAATTACAGCAGAGTTAAGGTTAGTATTTCTTCAGATCTTAATGGCTTGGTTTTTGCATTCTACCTTTAAGAGTTTCGGTCAATATGCCATATCTTATTAATGCAAAGAACATCACATTACTTTATTAACACAGGTGCCCGAACTATAATTATCCCCTTTACATAAAGAATGAATTTTTTTCTCTCTTTTACTTAACTTTTGGTAACATTAACTTACTAAACCTTCTTATTATGTATTTGTAATATGACAATAGAAGTTTCAAAGAATTTAAAAAATTTAATTGTGTATTTCTCTGCATGCAGTGAAGAAATAACGGGTGATCTAACTGACTTTCCAAACATTTCTTATGAACAATTTGAAATAAAGTCATAAGAACTTAGGAAAGCGTAGATTTTTGCAACCCATTTTGATCAACATTATGACGAGCAAGAGAAATGGATCTCAGAAAGAAGTGGGAGCCCCTGGTTAATAAAGATTCGACTGTGAATCATCATGACAAGGTAATTTTTAAAAGTATAGATGCCTTCACTGTGCCCCATCATGACAAGGTAGTTTTTATAACTATAAATGCCTTCACTGTGTCCCCCGGCCAAGTATGGGTTAAGGGCAAAAAGAGGGTGGGGCAGAAAAATAAACAGAGAACTGCATTACACATCTGCCTCCTATTGTGCCTAAGAAATGTGATATAATAACTATCGCCTTTTATTTTGCTGAGCTTCTGACTATTAGAAACAAAATTCTGAAAATTAATTGGCAAATATAGGTAGTAAAATCAACTATCTTAAAAATCACAGCTATATGTCATCGATATCCCAATGGATTTTCCACATAAATGGCAATGAATCAGTGAAAGAACTCACCTTGCAACATTCAAGAACTTTGGGTTAAAGCAGTTATGCTTCCCTGCTGAGTTCTAATATTTTGATAATGAGATAGTGATTGCCACTGTTTTGTGAGAGAAACAGGATCATTTCTTACTTGTTATCTTAAACCAGTCTACTGGGTAAACGGAAAACTTAAAAATATCCAGACCAATTTGGGGATATAAACTACTTCATTTTTCCAGATAGCATTCATGGCACTTTCTTGATAATTTTTTTTCAGTCATGAATGTTATTTCACATCACCAGGCCTGTTGCCTTTTGTACTAGGCTGACTTTTGCATATAAATAAATTTAAAGAGCACACAAAGTAAAACAAGAACAAACTAGCAGGAGAACTAGTAAAGATGCAGGCAGGAGGACTGTCATCCCCAGGGCCAGTTCATCCACTGATTCCTGTTACCAGAATCTCTGCTCTTTCAAGTTTTCAGAGTGAATACAGAAACTGAACTATGCAATAAGCACTGTCTTTTGTTCTCTGAACCCTGCCTCAGCCAGTTCTTGTGGAACTGAGGAATGGGGTCAAACTTGGTTCTACAACATGGTATGAAAAGAAACATGGGAGACCATGCTTTTCCAGTGTCTTCACAGTTGTACACGTGTGTGAAGAGAACAACTAAGAAAGTTACTTTTGTTTATTTAATTAAATTAAGTTGCCTATTCTTTTCTATTTTCAGAAATAGTTCATGATAAAAATCATAGCAACACAATCTACTCTTCATCTGTTAAAAATAGGTTTGGTCATTAATACATTTCCATAACTTTATCTGAACCTCTTTGAACAGCAAATTAAATTTTCACTAGACTAGCTTTGAACAATCACATGTTTTCATGAAATGTCGTCACTGTAGTATGCTAAAAACTTATTAAACAAATGACTCTTTAAAAAGTTCAGCATTTTTGTTTTGTGTCATTTCTGTATTTGTTAAATACATATATATTACCTTCATTTTTTTTTAACTTAAGTAGGCTCCACACCCAGCATGGAGCCCGATATGGGGGCTCCAACTCATGACCCTGAAATCAAGACCTGAGCGGAAATCAAGAGCAGGACACTTAACTGACTGAGCCACCCAGGCGCCACACCTTCATTTTTCAAAGTGAAACAATATATTATGTAAAAATTTAAGGAAAAATTCCCTAAGTTTTCCCCTAATATATCCAATTCTCTATATTCATGGTAATAAAGAGTGGTATGGGTAAATCAACTTTATTTGACTGAGATGCCTCCACGATTTGATTTTGTAACACATTTCACTCAATGCCTATTCACGTTACTGGTCTTGGTTTAGTGCATCATCCTTAACACCCCACCTGAACCACAAGGCCTTATTTCCCACTGCTTTCTGCCTGAAGTCCTCCGTCAGTCAAGCAAGTCATATTGTCCTTAGAACATGACATGCACCTCAGTGGGTTAAAGCCTCTGCCTTCGGCTCAGGTCATGATCCCGGGGTTCTGGGATCGAGCCCTGCATCGGGCTCTCTGCTTGGCAGGGAGCCTGCTCCCCCCTCTCTCTCTGCCTGCTTCTCTGTCTACTTGTGATCTGTCTGTCAAATAAATAAATAAGATCTTAAAAAAAAACCATGCCATGCACATCTGTTCCTCTGTGGCTGCTCTTGTACACCCCTTTGTCTGGGCACTTTCAGGTATCTTTACTCTTCCAGTCCAACTCTGTACATTTTTTCTATGTACACCTCAAGCCCTTACTCTTTTGAAGTCTCCTCCTAGTTCAGTTTGTGGGATATCTTTGTTTTCAGATCTCTTTTGACACTCATCTTCCTGCATGCAGTGGGCATTTGAGTCATTATCCTAACTGGACTGCCTGCTTGTTCAGGACAGGGACAACGGTTTCTTCTTCCCTTCCATCATCTCACAAGGAATCCTCAGTCAGTACTTGTGGATAGAACTGAATCGCAGTAATGCCTTCTTTCTATCTTGTTTCTAAAATGTAGACAAGATACTCTGAGGTCTGATTTTAAAATGAGTAAACTTAGTCAAAACAAAGTTAGGATAGTTTAGTGAACTTTCAAAGACCACATAGAAAGGGGCAAAGAGAATAACAAGACAAAATAATGCAGTGGGTTTGGGATGTGGAAAAGAGACAAGCAATCCTTTCTCTCTATTTCCCTTAATAATTAAATTGATTTGCTATATAAGAATTTGTGAATTCTTCTTAGCATAGGAAACATTCTCTTCATTCTATTTTGTGGGAAAGAACACAGAGATTGTATATTAAAAGAATAATAATGTATACCTTAATTCACTGAAGTGAAAATTGATAGAACAAGACCTGCTTTCAAATAAAGTCGTGCAGTAGCTTAAAAACCAACAAACATCACAAGGTATAAAGTTTAAGAAACTCAATCCTCTCAACTGCTGCCATGCCCTTTGAAAATGGCTGATCGCTCAATTTCACACCTGTTCTGCATGTCAACTTTTCGGGTTAAGCAAATAGCACAAGCAGCAAAAACAGTCACTGGATTTTTTTTTTAAAGAAAACATTTGCCATATTAACATATAGAAGAGTCTGTATATATATATTCACAAATACACTCACATAAGCACGCAGGCACACACACATATAAACATACATGGGTATTCCAACATCTGACAAATAACAGGAATGGCAGAGAACATAGTCTACTAATACAATGTGTAGTAATGCAGATGATATAACGTAAAAGATTTATCCTTTCCTTGAAGACACTCATTTTTTATATTCGATATGAAATTAAAATGGTAACACAAAAATATGTCTATTTTTGCAGCAGAGTCTAAAGGAAAGCAGTGTATGGCCTACAAATGTAGTATTATGTCTAACAGCTTGAGACCATCAGAAATTAGTCTCTTAAGACTTAAAAGTAAAATAAGATACACATTTACTGTATTGTAGAATTCATCAACATCATGTATTGATTTGATTCCGAGTGGAAACAGATTTAAAATTTCCTAAAGATACACTCTATAAAACACAATATCAAACAACAGAGAGGTGGTGCTTAAAAATCACTCTAAGAGGTTAGACATTCTCTTTGTAAACACTTAAATAAACCATATTCTACTTTTAATAGTTTCATGTAGGAGGCTTTTAATGTTTAATTTATAAAATATTTTTAGCATGGAGCATTTATGAAAATATCACACATTTAATTCATCTTTATATATACGTTATAAAATGATATTGATATCATGCTTTCTATACATCAAACGACTCTTCCCAATTAATCTATGAATTTTGAGAAATTCAATTGTCATTTTTGTTATGCACATAAAACTCCATGTTAAAGTGAAAAAGTTCTGACTCTTACCTAAGGAAGGAATAAAGCTTAAGGAAAAGATAATTTATTTCCCACCTTCACAGACATAAGTGGAAATATTTTAAATACATTTCTATTCTTTGCAAGTTGAAAAAGGAAATAGGAAGTAAAGATAAGAGATTATAAATGTCCTTCATACAAAGTCCCTCATTGCACTGTCTTCAATATTTGGGGTAAATCCTACAGATTTCAGTTTTAATTATTTATTTTCTCCCATGTGAATTATTTGGCTTACCTTGTCTTATCTTATCCCCATCCTTAAACCAGTATTTAATTTAAGTGCAACATATTGATTTTTTCATTATGTGAATGAAAAATCATTCTTGCTCAGTACCCAGCTAGTCTCGATATTTGAGTATAATATCTACATCTATAGCTCTATTGATCTGTGCATGTGAAGTTCATCTTGAATAATAATAGTAGTAATAATAACACTTACTATAACTATTATAGCAAGAATTATTATAACAATAAAACAATAGCCAGATCTCAAGCATTTACAATAATTGGGCACTGTTTTAAGTCCTTTATGTACAAAAACTCATTTATGTTTACAACTCCATAAGAGAAGTACATACTATTACCTTCCCATTTTACAGATAGAAATGGATACAATGAGAATCTAGTTTTTCCAAGGTCACACAGCTGGTAGGTGGCAAAGTCTAGATTCAGACTCCAGTAGACTTTCTCCAGAGTCGACCCTCCTAACCATTGTATTGTGTTGCTCCTTCAATTCAGATATACTAAGTTATGGTATGAACCACAGTTATATTCTAACATGCTACATGGTGTTAAATTATATATAAAAATATTACATATAACACATCATCTTTTCCACAGATAATCCTATCTTTATTAATGCTCCTAAAAAAAAAGAAAGTTCCTAAAACTATTCTGTTCTTTCCAATTTATTCAGATGACCTCAATTAAAAAAATATATATATACACTGATTCTCTTCCAGGCCCCAAGAAATACACCAGTTCCATGTCATAACCTACTCTGAGTGAGCAAAGGAGATGGAGACATAAATCAGCAATTGCAATCTTGTGACCAGTTCAATAATAGAGGTAAGATTTAGGAAAAGAAGTGGCACAAAGGAAGGACTGTTTGGTCCTATAAACACTTCATTTCTTTGATTTCAGGGATGCGCCATCTTTTTAACACTATAATTTTAGGCATCAAGGAAATCACAATAAGACCCTCCAAATATCTCACTAGAATTAAGTTTTACAATATTAATAACTACAGTGAAGATACATCTTGATATGAATGGTATAGTGCTTATTTTTGCCTGATGTCTCACTATATTAATAGTACTATTTTCATTTTCGAAAGTCACATGACTTGACTGAAAAATTACAAGGTCTGCCTAAAAATCCAATAAAATCTCCTAGCTAGTAGGTATAAATCACTCTGTGTCACATGAATAAAAGGGGAAGCATCCAATATGAATACCTCTATAATCTACAGACAAAATTCTTGTCCTTAGGGTTGTCGAATATAATTCAGATATACCAGCCCCTGGTAAACATAGGTAAAGAAGTGCAACATTTTTGCTGATTCAGTATTGCTGAGAGCAATGATTAAAAAACAAAAGCAGGGACTTATTTAAAGCACTGGTCAAAAGCCATTGGAAAGATGTCATTTACATTACTGGCACAAGATTATTATAACACTATGGAACTAGACAGTATAGCCTATACCCTATTCAGAAGGCTCAGGACATGATAACTCCATTATACATGATAGCCAAAGCAGAATTATCCAGATAAAAGAAACCTTTACAAAAGCTATGGTAGCCACCGTATGTTACTCAAAATTATAATAGTCTATGTTGTTGGAAGCTATATTATGAGTATACATTCTTCTCATTATCTGTAAGAGGAAGAAAAATTTCGTGGAAACAAATTAGACCATATTACTGGCATTTAACAAACATGACATAAGCCAATAGCATTGTAATAGCCAAAATAAGTTAAATATAAACAAATGACCTAAGATAGTCAGTGAGAGACAAAGACATTTGAAAACAGAACCAGTGTCCCTCCATCCAGTTTGGTCTTTGCAATAACCTTAACTTCTGGCCTCACTTCAAAACAGGTGTGCTGTGCTAGGACATTGAATGGCAATGGATTCAAGTGGAATCTTTCTTTCACTTCTGCTTAGGAGATGTGTGTATGCAATATTACCTAAATAACTACTATCATAAGTTGAGACCACAAGACATGTTCCTGCTGAATGAATGGCAAAAGGTTAGCATACTTGCCTTAAAAGCCTTTAGCTGTGCCTTTACTGACTTCAACTCACATAGGACATAGAGGAGCAGGTTTTGAATACTGGTCTTTCTATATATATTCTCTCCTCATTTAAAAAAAATCACTGGGGTCAATATTATGTATCTATAAAGATGTTCTATTGTTGAAGGTGTAGAGATCTTAGTATTTTATAAAGTTGGGCATCATTTTTTTAATTGTTAAAGCCAAAGGGAATTTGATATTAGTCAATCTCATTCTCTCAAAGTGCTTTGTCTGGAAATAACCAAAACCCCTCAAAGTAGTTTAAGGGAAAAAAAAAAGAAGAATGTATCATAAGGAAATAAGAAAACTACCTCAGGGCTAGCGTGAAAATAGGCATCAATAGGAACCAGAAAAGCCATCAAAACTGGAGTTTCTCTTGGCTTTAGTGTTTTCCCAACTCCTCCTCCCCCATGTCTACTTCATTTTTCTGTTTTGGTCAGTGGATTTTCTCTTTTGACTTACTCTTCTATGTATGTGGTTCCTAAAATAGAATTCTCCAATAGCAATATTACAACCTGATTGTAAATGTCCAAAAGTTAACTGGTTAGGGTTTTCTGGATGTCAGTTCTAAACTCCTAGGAGACAGAAATTCATTTGGCTCCATCTGAATAAAATGTTCATTCCAAATGGAATCCATTGTATCCCAATAACTGGAGGCAGAAAGTAATGGGGACTTCCTATAAAGGAAATGTTTTCAAGTTCTCAAGAGTAGGTAGGGATTTGTAATGTGTATCTATAATAACCAATTCTCATATTTTTGTGGATATATTTTTGCTTCTCTTTTTCCTTTTGTAGACCTATAAGGCCCCAATTTCTTTTTTTCTAAGTTTTAATATAAATTCCAATTAGTTAACATATAGTGTAATATTAGTTTCAGGTATAGATTTTAGTGATTCATCACTTACATACAACACCCAGTGCTCATCACAAGGGTCCTCCTATAACGCCTTAATTTCTATAGATTTAAAGTAGATATTGATATTGGAGGGGGGCAAAGTAGATCTTTATATTGGTGAGGTAAATTTCCTATATTTTGTTCTTTAAAATTCTACAACTCTTGGCCCTTTGCTTTTCCATCTGAATTATAGGATCAGCTTATCAAGTTTCACGGAAAATTGTTTTTAATGGATTTTTTTCTGTGTACAATAGAGAAGAATTGACATTTTAAAAATACTGAATCCTTCTACAAAAAGTGTATTTTTAGTTTTCAACTATTATTTAAAATATTCTCCATGAGTACACTGCCCATTTATTATTAGATTTATTCTTATATCCTTTATGGATTTTGGTGCTGTTGTGAATGAATTTTTTTTCCTATTATATTTCTTTTGGGAAATTATTAATATACTGTAAGATTTGATTTTTATGTGTCACTTATTCAATTACTCTGCCAAAATATCTCACCAGTTCTATTAGTTATTAGTTTGATATTTTGTTAGTTATACCAATAGTATATAAGAACATTATTGATTTTTGCATACTGATATTCTTTATGAATTTTGCAAAGTCTCACATTAGTTCAACTAGTTTGTATTACTTTTAATCCTTTTCTTTGTTTTTTATTGAGGTGAATGTATACCTCATTTATTTTTAATCCTTTTCATTTTTTTTTAAGATTTTATTTATTTATTTGACAGACAGAGATTACAAGTAGGCAAGAGGGGCAGGCAGGGAGAGAGAGGAGGAAGCAGGCTCTCCGTGGAGCAGAGAGCCTGATGTGGGACTCGATCCCAGGACCCTGGGATCATGACCTGAGCCAAAGCAGAGGCTTTAACCCACTGAGCCACCCAGGCGCCCCATTTTTAATCCTTTTCTTAAAGAAAGTTCATATAACACTATAAAATAAAGCTAACATTTTTAACGGTCTTGAGATAATTATACCTCAAAACATGTATGTATGTGTATATATGCATATATATAATATTTTTAAATTTTCCATTCACTTCTAATTATTTCCTGTTTCCCATAATTCCCACTGGAATTTAACACATGAATGTGTTATTTAACAGGACATTTAATTTATTTAATGATCTCTGATTTTTGGTGTCAAATTACATTAGACTACTGTCATAGAATATGATTTATTGTCAATTATTTGAACTGTGATAACACTTCCTCTGTAATCTACTATATTATGAACTTAATTATTATTCTATGTATGGATTCATTTTTTTGGGTGTAGAATTCTGAATATATTTACTAGGTTGAGCTTTCTAAGTTTGTTGTTCAAAACCACATGCTAACCAATATTTAGTCTGCTTCAACTAGCATTCCATGAAATCTTCTGCTAATATTATGGAGGTATCCATTTCTTCTTATAATTATGCCTGTTTTGCTTTAAATATTTCAAGACTCTTAGTTCTTAGTTGCAAATAAGCTCATTATTGTTAATGTTTCTTAAGTGAATATTTCCCTTTCTTTTTGTCCATGATATCTTTATTAATATTTTGCCTTAAATTCTATACCATGTTATATTAATATTGCTGTACTAGTTTTCTTATGGTTAGTATTCACATCACTTTATCTCATACCTCTTGCTAGCAACTATGGCTGTGTTAAAAAAAAAATCCAATCTGTAATCTGTCTTTTAATAGGTGAGTTCGAGCCATTTATAGTTTTTTAATTATATAATTTGAATTTATTTGTATCATACTATTTTGAGTTTATATTTTATAGTTTTTATCTCTTTGTTCTCTATATTGCATTCTTAATGAATTCCTTAAATTATTCTTCCAATTCACTGGTTTTCTCTTCTGCTTAATGCAGAAATTATTTTTCAAATTTTAATAACCACGATTTTTATTTAAATGTATAGAACTTTTCCTCTTTCATGACTAGCCATTTTCATTTTTCTTCTTTTTAAAAAATAATTCCTTGGGACGCCTGGGTGGCTCAGTCGGTTAAGCGGCTGCCTTTGGCTCAGGTCATGATCCCAGCATCCTGGGATCGAGTCCCACATGGGGCTCCTTGCTCGGCAGGGAGCCTGCTTCTCCCTCTGCCTCTGCCTGCCACTCTGTCTGCCTGTGCTCGCTTTCTCGCTCTCTCTCTCTGACAAATAAATAAATAAAATCTTTAAAAAAAAATAATAATTCCTTGTCATTTAAAAATAGAAGAATTCTTCCATTTATCAATTTGAGTGTCATAGATGTAGATATTCAAAGTCTTTATCGGCATAGTTCATAAAATTAATTTAGCTTGGAGTGAATGTGCCAATTCTTGCTTTGATTAGCTATATTTGATTTCTTTATGTGCTTTGGAATTTTTGTTTATAAGCTCATTTGTCACTTTCTTTCTCTGAGTTTGTTTCTCCCTGTCTCGATCCTAATTTGTGGTTGTTTTCACCTGGCTTCTTGATCCTCACATGCAGAACAACCTAATCATATCATCATTTTGGGGGCTTCTGTGCTGTGGGGACAATAGAAACATTGCAGATTCTGTCAACTGCAAAGTCAGTTGGTTGTTTTTGTGCTAGTCTTAGCAGGGAGGTTATTTATTCTTTGTAGACTTGTAGCTCATGAAGGATGTATTCCAGGTTTCAGTATGTGTTTTCTCATGAGAAGGGGAGCTCCACCCCCAGTTGTTGGGTTCAAATTGTGAGAATTATCAAATGTTTGTATTTATCCCATTATTGTATGTGTCACATCCTAGGAAATGGCAGGAGTGGGAACTGGAGGTAGAAAAATTTAGTCTTGCATATTAGCTGAAAATGGTATTTTAAGGGAGAGGAAAAATACATGCACTGCCTGTCTCTGTTTAATAATGCCCATTTAAGATAATCTCACAGTGATAGAGTGAGATAGTTTACTCCTAAGGTTACTCCTAAAAAAGGCTTTGTTTAAAAGGTTTGATTGATCAATGCTAGTTTTAACAATAGCAACAGATATTGAGTATATTGTCTTTTATTCTCTTTGATGAGTGCTAAAAATTTAAGTAGTAAGAATTTAGAATTTTATGTTTGTACTGGAATTAAAATAAGAAATTAATAAAATTTAAAATAAAAAAGAAGTTAGAATTAGATCAGAGATGCTGTGGAATTGATTTTTCAAATATTTATGATTTATCTATAAATCATACTACCACATATCCTTTTATGGAATTCAAAATATGTAGAACTTACATTTGAACATCATTATGTTAAAGGGGAAGAATGATTTGTTATTAGGGGCTCCTAGGCCTTTGCTCAAATGCTTATTTCATGTAATCCAAGGATTCCCTAGGGCTTGAAAGGTCTATATCTGAATGCCTAATGGAAGCAAATGTTCTTTGTCATGAAATCCAGGTACATGCATTTGAAGTAGTTGATATTATTTTATCATTTCCTCACACTTGTAGCAGAAAAACTGAAAGTATCCTGGGTAAACGATCATAATCCCACTGAGAAACCCGAGAGAGAACTCAGCTTTTGGATTTCTAGGCTTTTTCTTTTCCATTTCATTTTATATCACACTCTCCCTTTCTTTCTTCCTAATCTTTGCCACTATGATGATAATCTTTGCTGCCTTAAGATGATTTCAGATACACACACACACACACACACACACACACACCATCTTGCAAGATTTTAGACTGAGTCAAAGGATGTTAGTGTTTGCTATACCACCAAAGTATGATCCCACTAAAATATAAAATTACACCTAATACTAAAATATAAAACAATACTTATTATTGTATAGATTATTCTCATTAAATAACTAGTGAAAAGAAAAAGTTATTTTAGTGCTGAAAACCAATTAGCCAGTGACTGATTTAGACTACTATCATGTTTCAGTTTCAAAAGGCATGACCAAAACACAGCAACATCAAAATACATTGCGACCACTCCTCTGGTTATTTGTGTCACCCTCCTCAATCACATCCTGGCCTATGGGCTGACCTAGTAAGACATCAAGTCTTGACAAGTGTAAAATCCCTTTCATCTTATTCAGGGAAAATGCCTACTATATGTTTACTTTCCATTATAGGAAAATACATTGTTATGTATTACCTCATCAAAAACATGCTTTAATATAACCTAGAAAATTGACTATGGTTCATCAGATACCAAAACAATTCTTGTATGGGAAAAGACTGAATTAAATTGGGATTTTACTAGCATATTAAGTAAACACTTCATCTTTGATATGTTAACGCTACCTGGGGACCTTGAGAGGTTTTGCCTTCCAATTTATAAATTAGAATTCTGCTGTAGTTGTGACCAAGTATAGAGTTTTTGTTTTAAGTATTCCTACTCAGGACTTTCAAATATTCTGCCTACCACAAGAGTAATTTTTGCATGTTTAAGTGAGCCAGTGGAAAGATTAAATCCAAAACACAAGAGATTAATCATTTTTCTATTGTTATGAGAAAAAGTTGGTAACTCCATAGCTATTTCTTACATTATTGCTAACCATTGCTGACCATAACTATTTCCTGAAGCTAACAGATGTTATAGTTAGATGCTGTGGAAAATTAGGAGTATACCACACTGTGAAAGAATACTCTTGATGACACTGGGAATGACTTCAAGAGAGTTGGCTCACAGGCAGGTCCTGAAAGCCAGAATAGAATTTTGATAGGAGGGAAAGGCAGTGAGAAAACCCGGCAGGAAAGCAGCCTTAAGTGTAGATTTCATGGAGCCCTGAAGAAGTCTTTAAACAAGTCAGTGATAGATCAAAGGCATTTCTGGAAGATTATTTTGGGAGCAGGCATAAAGTTGAAGGCAGGAGGACAGAAGTAGTACTATAGGTATGAAAAAGAATTCAGCCTTGTTGCCATAGTTCATTTCACCTTTATTATTCTAATGGCACACTCTATCATTAATTTTTATGTATGTCACTGGACAAGTCCCTTACTATTGTGATCCTCTGTTTCTTCATCTATAAAATAAGGAGATGATCACAGAGAGTCATGGACTCTCTGTGCTTACTTTGTGCTTAAAACTGTAACAAATAATTTTTGTGCATGATGATGGGTATGAATATCTTTCCTTTCTTGGAAAATTATTTGTAATATTTTCATTCATTTGGCACATAATTCTATATTTTGATCATTATTTTTTACCTTATTTGCATTTCTTTTCAACTAATGGTAAGTTGAAAGCCCATATTTTATACTTCTATATCTAGATAAAAATTAGTATATCATATAGGCTCAAAAAATATTTACTTATTTAATTCATTAATGCCAATATGAAGTTCTGTGCCTTTATGGTCCTTTTCCAGTGAGTTTTAAAATTTACCAGGTTAAGTTTTCATACAAATTTGTTATATAAAATTAAAATGATGATTCGTTTTCCTATCACTGCTGTGTAAACTAACAGAATTTATTTTTATTGTGTATATTTTTATATCTTCTCTCCAAAACCAGAATATATACCACACAAAAGAGTGGAAGAGGACTTTTTTTTCTCAAAATAATAATACAAATCCGTACAGTATGGGACAGTTATACAATGATTATTTTGAGGACTATGAAAAGTCTAAATATATATTCCATGTAAAGAGAGCTGACCTCAAGTTAAATGGCTTCTGCTTAGAACTTTTGTTGTGACTTTCACATATATTTTCACATTGCTCTTTGACTACAGTAAACCGTAGATCCCTTGATATCTGAAGACTGAATGTCCCCTAGATACTGTAAGATGCTATAGCAAACAAAGTCCTGTTGATCTGAGAAGCCACTAGAAGTAAATCTTAAAACTAATTATGGCTCTCCTGCTGAGAGTTTCTTTAAAGAGCCACTTTCCAATTTCTTTCAAACATTTGCAGTTCTAGTACAAATACATTCATTTTTTTTTCAGAATTCACTTGCATTTCAACTTCAAGACAGTGTTTGTCTTTCATTGTGAAATAGGGAAAGGTTATAAAGAAATTTCCAAGGAATTAAAAATTAACTCTTAAAATCCTATTTTAATTTTGCAAGAACTTGATGGATCCAGTTATAAAAATCATAGAGTTACACAACCATTTTATAGATTTGGGATGGTGTCATTGTCAATTTTGGCTTTTTTTTTTTTTTTAAATAGATTTGGGATGGTGTCATTGCCAATTTTGGCTTTGAATTTTAAAAAATCAGTTTCTTAATAAACTCTCTGAATTGATTTTATTGCCAATATAAACCTTAGTGGAAAATTACCAAACTTCCTTTATTCTTTTGGTCCATTAGTTTGTACCCCACAAAAAAAACACAGCAGCAATGAATTCCCTGTTCTGTTCTCTGACCAACACAGCAGAGGTATTATTGTTTGTGGATGATACACTCTCCCCAGTCAGGGGTTGCACGGAGATTTTCTACATTTAAGGTGTCTCCCTGGCAGACATCATTTTTGTTCTAGAAAGGAAATGGACTGGATTTAGTCCAATTTGTCTCTAAACTCCATATCTTCACAATTGTTCAAAGAGAAGAATCAGATCAACTATAAGTCTAATTGGGCTATTTACCCCAATTAAATGAAAACTCATTATTTAAAGATTATTTGATACTTAGACAAATACTATATATAAAAGAATTAGTTATATGAATATAAAAATTGAACTTGCATTAGATTATCAAATGCTGAAGTTTATTGTTACCATCTTAACTAAATAATTCATGCAGAGCATCTCTTATAGTCTCTATTATATTAACAACCTGAACGGAATGAAGGCTACTATTTGGAATTTACTAACATGCCTAAAAAATGTGTAAAGTTAGTTTCATTAACTAGGTTTACATAATGCATTTTTCTTATGACAATCATACCTCTTATGATATTCAAGGATATATCTCTTTAATAAATTTTAAATGAATGAATCACTTTTTTTCTTGGTTCACTGTCATTTGACTGAACCCCGTAGTTATATCCAATAAGAAGTAAGGTAAAAATGAAGTTTCTGTCAACTATTTTCCACTAGCAAACATAGTGACTCACCTTCCAAATAAAAGCATATCAACATGAAAGTTTCCCAAGGGTATATTCTAGGTCATAATCTTTATGTTAATGAATTCCTTACTGAATAGTAAATCGTAAGAATATATTACCTTATTCCTATAATATATTACCTGTCAGCAGGTAATCACCCATCAAAACCTAAACAGAGAGGAAGATTGCCCTGTGACAGCAGTGACCCCTGCAGGTAAAATTAAAGAAAAGACATATACTGTAATTGGGCAAAGATTCCCACTGCATATTAGAATGTAGGTAGCTAATGCCAAAGCATAACATTTATCAGTAAATCCCAATGAGACTTGTTATTATTTTCTAATTGTCACTGGAAATTTTATAGTTTGTAGAATAAATCAAGCATATATTTTAATATTTTAGCTATTATTCAACAAATTTACCTTATGCATATTACCTGGAGTTTCTAGAAAACTCTGTCCAGATAGGGCCTTTTAAAAGGTATTTGAAGTTATCTGATTGAGGAGCTAGAAGAGATCACAAATGGTATCTGTTTTACAGCCTGCCTGATCATTAGTTTCAATAACCAGCTAAGTGAGAGCTTAAGATGTACTCAGTATTGCACATGGTGACTCAGGAACTCCCAGTGCGATAAGTAACATTATAGGAAAAGATAGCTGAGGGAAAACTTATAGTAAAACTTAGCTGCACTAAGTGGCAAAGTTGAGAAACATACCTCCAAACCCCTGCTCCTGGACGTTATATTACAGGGGGAAGCTAATGTTTATGAAAGTTCACAATACGGATATGTATACTTCAATCTCAATTTAATGGCATATATTTAATGCCTACTCATTTGTTTAAAATGTACAGAGTGATTATTTAATATATCATTATGGGCTGGGTCCTGAAGAGATATGAAAAATAGCCAACAATTAGCATGGGGAATTTTTTTTTTAATTTTATTTATTTATTTGACAGAGAGAGAGAGAGAGAGATCACAAGCAGGCAGAGAGGCAGGCAGAGGGGGAGGAGGAAGCAGGCTTCCCGCTGAGCAGAGAGCCCGATGCGGGGCTCAATCCCAGGACCCTGGGATCATGACCTGAGCCAAAGGCAGAGGCTTAACCCATTGAGCCACCCAGGCACCCCGTCATGGGGAATTTTTTAAAAGAAAAATGTATCACATTAATGGTTTAAACAAATGCAGTTTCAATACTCTGATGGTAATAAAGAGAGTAGCCACCAATTCAACTATTTCATATATATATATAATTGAGTCATTATTTGTAGTACTTATATCAGCATTACAATTCCCTAGAAACCTATGAGAGGTATGAATAAATTTTATAGCTAAACATTTTTCATGATCTCTTATATTGTTTTTCAAAAGGGATAGAGCATTACATTTTTTAAAAAATTGTGCTTTGGAATTCAGTATTAAGTTTAGCTTCTTTTCTTTATTTAAAGATTTTATTTATTTGTTTTGAGAGGGAACAAATGCACAGAGAGGGAGGGGCAGAGAGAGAGAGAGAGAGAGAATCACAACCAGACTCCATGCTGAGCGTGGAGCCCAAAGTGGGGCTTGATCTCATGACACGGAGATAATCACCTGAGCTGAAATCAGGAGCTGGTGATAGGTGGATAGGTGCCCCCATCCTTGTCTGTTATGTTCTCATTTAACCTATGTAAAATGTGAGGCACAAACAGGAGAATGATGACTTTTGTTACTCTTAGAATATAGTGATGGAGGTGTATGATGGTCAAATACTGTCATTATTATTATTATTATTATTATTTTGAGAGAGAGAGTGCACATGTGCATGTGTGGGGGAAGGGCAGAGGGAGAGAGAGAATCTTAAGCAGACTCCATGCCCAGCACAGAGACTGACACGGGGTTCAATCTCATGACCGTAAGATCATGACCTGAGTTGAAATCAAGAGTTGGATGCCTAACCAAATGAGCCACGCAGGCATCCCAAAATATTGTCTTTAAAAGCTTTCAGTTAGCTATAAAATTTCTAAAATCTTAACTTTCTTAGTCAAACACATAACAAAAAGCAGAAATAAAAGCAGAACATTCCATACCTTGGTATTTTTTGATTTTTCACCATATAATAGTAAGTAGATTGCCAAAACCAAAAATAATAAAAATGTACCAAGACATCACAGGGAAACCAAGTATTAAATGCCTATTCATTTTTTTCCATAAATATTTAATGAACACCTAATATGTGCCAGGCAATGTGACAGAAACTGGGTGTACTATGGTCAAAAAAACAGACATATTCTCTTCATCACAGAGCTTAACTGTCTAGAGTGAGAGCTAGCAATAACAGATAAATGAATAATGAAGGGTGTTAAGTGCTCCTAAGGAAATAAAGCAGAAGATGATATGAAGGAGAACAACATGGGGAAATCTAACAGACAGAGTCAGCAAGGTAGGCAGCCATGAAGAAATGCTCCATATATGAACTAAGACCTGAATAAATAGAAGGAACAGCCATGGAAAAGCAGAGGGAACAGTGTGAATAGAGGATCCTGGGAAGGAAAGAACCAGCTCTTGTTGAGAAACTAACCCCAAGCTAGTTAGGGTGGTGTGTGGAGTGTAATGAGCAGCAGCACAAAGGAGCTGAGGTCCGAGGAGGACGCATCTTACAAATCACGATGGGGAGTCTGAGTCTCATTTAATGTGAAATATTCAGGTAGGGACTAACAGAAATTTCTCTTGCTGCTATGTAGTGGTAAGTCACAGATGGAGATGATTAGAATGGGGAAGGAAGGATATGGGGAATGAAGAAAGGATATTCAGTGGATAAAAGCCAAATTTACCATTAGAACAAAGTCAATTATTTCCTCACATTCCTAAAAATTGACAAGGACTGGGGAGATTGTCTTAAAAATATCAGTTGCCATATTAATGTTAAAATAAAAGATTTTTGTAGATTGCATTGATTCAATATTGGTTATACCAGGTAAATACATGCACTGTCATACTGATAATGGCTACAAATGCTTAGTCTGTGCTCTACAATTAACTGAAGTAAAATTATATCCCTTTTAATTAAAAAAAAATGCAGACAAAAATTGACCAGTCTTCAAATAGATTAGTGGAGAAAAAACTCTTTCATGAAGTAAATTCAGGGTGCTTTTTTTCCCTCCCCAGTATAATAAGCACAGGCCAAATTAAAATAACAACAAGACAGTCTGTACATAATGCCTAACAACCAGTCCGGTCAATGAGGAAAATTAGTCAAGCCCGTTAAATGGCTACGGGAGAATTCAGAAGGGTGGGTTTTCTGCATTTAATCCTTAAAAGAAGTGGCTGCTCACATAACTATAATTACTTTGATCATTTATAGGCAAAGTGGATAGAATAATGCCAGCATATTGGGATTTAGGGAGAGTTGTATGAAAAGTGTCCTGCCCAGAGCCTGGCACATAGTAGGTACATGGTTTATAACCACAGGTGGGGGCCTATTTGAAGAGACTCAGAATCACAGATGGGATTAGGGGTTTATGGAAAATTTGATGATTCATTAACAGTCAATAAAAGAGAACAATTAATTTCAACTTATTTAAAAAATTTCATCATGCAAATCATAAATAGGAAATTCTGTTCTTCAAATATTCCATAATTTTAAAAATCTAACCAAGTGAGAAGAATGCAGTAATTAGACTGAGAAGGTAGGGGAGTCAGTGAAATTCAAACATAACTTTAAGTCCTCTAATCAATTTTGTTCCTTACTGGGATGTGTTTCTCACCCTCTTCCACGTAAATATAACATCCAAAACATAATTAGGTTTGGGGAAAAAAAATTGAGAATTTTATATGTTAAATTGTGTCCTTCAAAAACATATATTGAAGTTCTAACCTTTAGTACATCAGAATGTGACCTTATTTAGAAGTGTCTTTCAGAGAAAATTAGTTAAGATGAGGTCATACTGGAGTAGAATGGGCTCTTAGTACAGTTATGACTGGTGTCCTTCTAAAAAGAGGGGAATACAGAGGGAGAGACATTCAGGTAAAAGCGATGTGACAGCAGAGGCAGAGACTGGAGGGATGTGTCTACATGCGGAATAGCAAGGACTGGAGACAACAGCAGCTGCTGGAAGAGGCAAGGAAGGAAATCTTCCCTGCAGATTTCAGGTGCCTCACGGCACCCTGGTTTCAGGCTTTTAGCCTCCAGAACCAAGAGACAATAAATTTTCGTTATTTTAAGCCACCCAGTTTGTGGTACTTTGTTACACCTGCCCCAGGAAGCCAATACAAGAGTACAGCCGCACGGAGGCCTAGTGTTGTCCTCACTCTAATTTTTACCCCCATCAAAACTAGAGAAGTCAAAGGCCACAGAGAATGAGAGGATACCAACAGCATTGCACTCTTAACCTTAATTTTGATCTGGCCAACAGCATGCCTTATCAAAAACCAAACCAAACCAAACCAAAAAGCAAACAAACACCCAGACCTCGACACATTAATTACATCTTCTCTTCTGAGTCACTTATGCCTCATTAAATGACAGACAAATGTTTATCACTGTCGGACCTCCAGGGCCTCCACAGCTGTAGAGAAATAAGGCCTATCCCACTGACTTCATGCATCTTTAACAAGGGTGCCGTTGTGGCCGGACACCAGAAATCTCTCTGATTGATGATGATGTACGTGACTAACACAACACAACTGGATTTTTTTTTTTTTCCGGACCCAGGTACATGAAATTGAGCTTACAGTGCTGCAAGTTATGAAAACCTTGTTTTTAAAGCTGTAAACTGCACATAACTTTGTGAATGTATTCATATGCATTATATTAAAATAGATTATGTGTGCCTAAAATCCTAGATTATAAAAATAGCACCCGGCTAAAAACTGGATTTTTTTAGTCACTGTTCTCCCTTTCTGTGACCATTATAATTTTCTGTGTCCTGTCTTTCCTGCACAGTCTTATTTGCCATCAGTCTTAATTCATTTTCGCAAACAAATTAAAGTAGAGAGCCAGGTGAAGTTTGCAACTCTACTCTCTATCATTCACTTCCCCATGCCTCTGTCAGAATCAATAAATACTCATTCAAAGGAGGGGGGCACTATGCAACTCATTAATCCTCCTGCTCACTGCTTCCACAATATGGGTGGCTTGTTAGGTGCCCTATGAAATCCCCCGTGCAAAGTGTAGCTTCTGAACACTGTTAAAGACCCAGCAATACAGCTGTAGAGCATGAGAAAAGGGACTTATCTGTAATAATTACACTGGTGTACGTGTATTCTGTGGTACATGGACTCACAGCTTTTTCCAAACAACGTTTTTTCCTCATACAGGATATAGGTGGTAGGTTGCCTTTGTTTTCAGAGACTCTTCCAAGCCTGATGTCTCCTCATTGTTTAAATCTGTCCTTGAACACGAGCAACACCCTAGAAATTTCCAATTTTACACACTTTTCAAAGCACATAAAAAGAAAGTTCTTCAAACTCCAAAGAGTGAATAGTGGTTGTTGACTTGTTTAGAGTGAATACTGACGGAGGTGGTGTGCAGAAACTCCTTCAGCAATTCATGTGAGGAATGTGGACATCAAACCATTGAAATTCACATGTAATACTGGGGGTCACAGACAAATACAAACTCTGAATGGGTCTCTACGCTTAGGTTTCTCACTCTCCATGACCTTAAAGCTGGAAGTGTGATATCTTGGGCTTACTCTTTGAAATCTTTTGTTGCCTTCAGTTTGGAAGATTTTATTGTTATTCCGCATGGATTTTCTAATTCTAAGAGAAGTGATGTGAAAAATAACATCAGCCTGAACTCAGTAACCTCCACTTTATTTTATTTTATTTTTTTAGTTTGACTTGCCTAAAAGCCTTTATAGCTGCTGTTTATTATTTCAAAACACCATTAATACTTGCTATGTGATTCATTTCCATGTAAATTTTTCTTGTAGAGAGCTTTGATTTAGAGCAATGTATGCATTAGGAGGAAAACATCGTATAATTATTTACTCAAAAAACAAGAGAGAAGAGGGTTGAAGAGAGCATATCTCATGAGATTTAAGACTGACAGATTCGCAGCAAAAAACCTTTTGTCTGGAAAGTGAGAAAATGATCCTAAGAACTAAGTACAATATACCTCTCATCTTGTCAAAACCAAAGAAGATGCTTTACATGTGCAAAATGTCCAATTGTCTATTCTCATACACAACTAACTAACTTGGAAATATATCTGATTTGGAACCAAATTGAAAGTAAAACCTGTAATCATAAACTTGACACTTTTATAGATTAAAAAAATAAAACTATTAGATTTTTCAGAAGTAGGACTTTGCTGTTTCATACTTTCAAACATTTATTCTAGTGAATTAACTTATTGATAAAGTACAACAAAGTGACAGTTTATCAGTTAGAGGGTACTGAGCATCACAATCTTAGGGATAATAAAAATAAGAGCTTCTGTCTTCTAAGAACTTGTAATATTCAAGGCATAATGTTAAGCTCTTTATTTAAAATGTTCCCTCTCATCATCACAATGAGCCTATGGAGTTCACAGTATTATCTTCATTTAAAATATGAAATATCGGAGAATCGTTGAAGTCAACTACCTTGCTTAAGATGACATAACTGAAAAGAGGCAGAATTGGAGGTCACACGCAGGTTTGTCTACCCTAAAATAAGTGTTCTGTTTGCTATGCCCAAGCAGCTGTGCTAACCAGATATTAGAGATGGTAAGTTTTACCAATTCACTGGATTTCCCAAACTCCCTTCTAACCTCTCTCCATTTCCTCTTTCCTTTCTCCCTTCCTTCATGCTCTCTTTCTATTTTCATTCTACCAAAAAAAAAATGATTTGAAGGAACATATAATGAAGTACATGTATAATAGGACCACTACAAGCTCCCCAAGAGACCATATGTTTCCATAAGTTTATGTAATATATAGGATTAGGAGTTACAACAGCACTCATTTTGAAACACAATATTAACAAACAGTTTCAACACTTTATCCATTAATTTAACCAACTATAATAATAATAACAAACCATGCTGGAACCCTGTTCCTGATCTTTCAGCATCTAAAGCTGTCAGAAAATAAACCAAAATTCTGTTTTTAAAGCCACCCAGTCTTTGGTATTTTGTTATGGCATCCTAAGCTGACTAATACTTGTCACTATGGCAGAAATGAGACTAAGGGACTTAAAATCTAGGTCTTAAAAAATTATACAGCTTCTTTCTGATCCCTTTGGAACCCAGTTATCATCCTATGAAAAAACAGAGAGCAGGTATACATGATCTAGCAACAGCCCCAGCAGAGACCCCAGGTAGTACAGCATGGAACTCTAGACATTTCTTTTCATTTATTGTTTTACTTTTTTGTTTTCATGGTGTTACTTCTTGCATTTCACTTTTCTTTCTTTTTTTAAAAATTTTATTTATTTATTTGAGAGAGAGCAAAATCGAGAAAGATCACAGTGGGAGAGGGAGAAGCACACTCTCTGCCCAGCAGGGAGCCCAATGCCAGACTCAGTCCCAGGACCCTGAGATCATGACCTGAGTTAAAGACAGATGCTTAACCACCTGAGCCACTCAAGCACCTCACATTACCCTCTTTTTACACTATCTCTGATGTATGTATTTTTTTCAAACACTCTGTCATATCAAAAATTCTATCAAATGACTTTCCCCCCAAATTTCTTCCAGTTTTCCTGCTGCAGTCAAGACCAGCTGCTTCCTAGGTGTCTAATAGTTCTCCTGGAGCCTCATTTCACTGTTCTCTGGGACTGGATCTAAAGGTACCTGCTAATGTTAAGTATAGGAGAAATAAAATTTCTGAGATCTTACATGTATGAAAATTTTAAAGGATAATCTTTTACATAAACTTTAAAGTAATTACTGGGCCACTCCATTCAAACATGTGTGTAATAAAATAGTTGGTTTCCCTAGCTGCATTCCCTTAAACCAGTTTGATTGGATTATGGGCAATATACTAGAGAAATGACTACTTTTCAAGACCACTGGATTATGGGCAATATACTAGAGAAATGACTACTTTTCAAGACCACAGAAATGATTTGGATCTTTTTTATTAACAAGCCTGGGAAGCAAACTTTAATTAATATCAAATCTTTTTACTATATACTAGAATTCATTCTCTCTAGAAATGGTTTATATACCTACTAAGTGTAAATATATATATGTGTGCATATACCTACAATACAAATCCTTAGCTTAAAACTAATTTTCAATTAAAATATTTGCCTCTTGGGTGCCTGGGTGGCTCAGTCGATTAAGCAGTTGGTCAGGTCATGATCCTAGGGTCCTAAGATGGAGCCCCACATACCCAGCTCCCTGCTCAGCAGGGAGTCTGCTTCTCCCTCTTCCTCCCCTCCTTGGCTTGTGCTGTCTCTTGGTCACTCTCTCTCTCTCTCTCAAATAAATAAATAAATAAAATCTTAAAAAAAAAAATAAAACATTTGCCTCTGACTCATCTTCTTCTTCCCATTGGTTCCCTTCCCCCCAATACCACTGTCAAGAGAGTAAGTGTAAGAAAAATTTTGGAGATCTAAAGTACTGGTCAGAGGTAAGAAAGTCAAGGAACTTTGAAAAGCAGAATTAATTTAGGACTAATCCTGGGAACACCTGTACATGTGATGATTCCCAAGTCACTTTATTAAAGTTATGACACTCTACAGATTAAAAACTCATGTGCGTAACATTTCTTTTTAAAAACATGAACATTTCTGGGAAACTTGGGTGGCTCAGTCAGTTAAAGTCTGATTTGTGATTTCAGTTCAGGTCATGATCTCATGGGTCATGGGATCAAGCCCTGCACTCAGCAGAAGTCTACTTAAGATTCTCTCTCCCTTTTCCCTCTGCACCTCCCCGCCATTTGTGCTCTCTGTCTCTCTTAAAAAAAAAAAAAAAAAAAAAAAAAGTGAACATTTCTTAGAGAGTTTAGTAATGTGGTGTTAGATTGCCACACTTTAGAATAATTATCTGTCAGGTTTGGCCAGCAAACCCTGAGATGGTGAATGAAAAGATTACTCTAGACACCTTAGTAGGAGGAAGGAGAGGCCTGGGGACCAGATACTCTAGTGGTGAAAGGCCTTGAGCCAAACCTTGTCTCCACTTTTATTAGGGTCCTATCAATACACCAAACACAAAGGCAAAAAAACAGGAGGCAAGGCGTTCGTGAAGTACATGACCACCACAGGTGCCTGTTTTTCAAGATTTTTTTTTTTTCAAAGATTTCACCTATTTGACAGACAGAGATCACAAGTAGGCAGAGAGGCAGGCAGAGAGAGAGAGAGGGGGAAGCAGGCTCCCTGCTGAGCAGAGAGCCCGATGCGGGGCTTGATCCCAGGACCCCGGGATCATGACCCGAGCCGAAGGCAGAGGCTTCAACCCACTGAGCCACCCAGGCGCCCCTGTTTTTCAAGATTTAAACCTTTACTCTCTAGATGAGATCCTTGAGCAGCAGTAAGAATCTGGCCACTTTCAGCCGGGAAAGTTCAAAGGAGGCCCAGCATTCTCAGCACTCCTCCTTTGTTTTTCAATTTGTCTCATCCAAGGAGGCATATATAAGTCATATTTTGTCTATCCAGGCATTGTGAATTCCCACAATTATCTCCACCTTCACCCTCTTGATATTTCTCTAACATCTAGCTAGTATTATCAGCATTGAGTCAAAGACAGTAAAGATAATTTTAGTGGATGGTAGAACAGGCTCTGGGCAGTTCCAAGGCATCCAAAGTGTGTATCAAGTTAATGTGGCTCTGGCATCAGTATCAAAAAGAAAAACGTGTCAGGTAAACCCACAGGAAACAGAAGAGATTCTAAGGGGGACAGTGATAGTTGAGGCAGCTGCTTCACCACAAGAAGATAACAGTGGCTAGAGGTAAACAGGAGCTGAACTGGTTGTGATAAGACTGGGACGTTTCCACATACTCCAGTGGCCTCCCACAGCACTTAAAATAAATCCGAACTCTTTACCAGGACCTAAAAGGCTCAGTAGGATCGAGCATTTGTTTATTTCTTCAGCCCCAGCTCATACTACCACTTCCTTCTCAGCTCACTAAATTTTAGCCACATTGGTATTCTAGCTATTTCTTGAATAGGCTAAACTTGTTCTTGCCTTAGGCCTTTGCACTTGGTGTTCCCTCTGCTGGGAACGCCCAGCCCCAGATCACCTGGTGTCTTTTCACATCATTCATGGCCCAGCTCAGATGTCACCTCCTCAGAAAGGTCTTCCAATTTAAAATAGACACTCTCCGCTTCTACCAGCCCCCCTTCCTACATTCTCTATCTCTTCACTGTTTATCTTCCCAGCACTTATCACTTTCTGAAATTATCTTGTTTATTTATGTCCTGTTGCCTGCCTTTGCCCTGAGTCTCTAAGTACTTGAGAGCAGAGACTTTGCCTTGTTACCTTTGGGTCCTAAGTTCCCCAAACCATTCCTAGCTTGTAGTAGATAGTCAATAAATGTATACTGAATGAATAACTAAATAAGTGAGCTGCAATGATGATGGAATAGTAATTAAGACAAACATCAGCTAGCTTGTTGGTCTGAGAGGGTGGAAGGAGTGGGGGTAGGGAAAAGCTATGATGTAGGAGACAATGTGTTCAGGATGGAATAAAAGCTCAGATTTGCCATTCTGTGGCATGAAAAAGTTACTTACCCTTGCTGAATGTCACTTTCCTCAGCTGTGAAATGAAGATAACTATTGTAATATGCCCAATTTAAAGATTCAGTTAGGTGAAATAATGAATATATAAATATATACATAAAGAGTAAGGTGCAAAGAAGGTACCCAATAAATAGTAGACATTATTACCATCAATACTGAGCCAAATAAATTTCTGCATGCTTAGTGTGTTGACATTGAGGATGGGAAAGCTCAAAAACTTCCTATTCAATTTTCTTGTTTTTCTAAAATATGCCTTTTTATACGATTTATTATGTTTATAAAGGTAACAGTAACTTTAGTATATTTTGATATCAAATAAAATATTCATATAGACTTGGTTTTCAGATGCAGCCAAATAATAAATTGGACCATAAAGTATGAATACTGTACGTAGTGATGAAATAGTAGTATACATGAATAGAAGAGACATAATGGTTGGTCATAAAATATGATTAACCTAGTTGAAACAAAAGGCCTTAGTACCTCACAAGTGGTGAACTCATTAGTGGGTTATAGGAGTTCCACATGAGTGAAGAAATCATGTATAATGGTTGCTCATTACATACCCTATTTATTCATAGGGTGCCTTTTTTGAAGCTTGTTTTTTCAATTACATTTAAGCAAGAAGAGAGAAAAGTATAATTTAAGAATATACCAACTATATTAAAAAACAGTATTATTATTGGAACTTGGTCTGTATTAATCAGAAGAAACTTAACCCTTAATGACAAAGTCTGTTTGGTCTGTATTCCATGTATGACCAAGCCATTTAACACTGCTTTCAAATCAAGACTTTTATGAAGCAGAACGTTTTGATGGGCTATTTCTTCCCTCTCTCCTTTTTATTATTACTATTACTGCTTCTGTAACCTGATTCACCACCCCTGCTGTGACTTTGGGTAGTACAATTAACCTTGCTGGGCCTCAGTTTCCACATTTGTAACCTGATAAGTAGGACACCGATGTTGCCTACTGTACCTTGTAACTCAAAGCATGATATTACTTGTGAATGTTGGAAGTACTTTAAAATATCATATGCATGCAGTATGTCATTACAGAGCGTTCAGTCCAGTGCCTTTTATATAATGGGTGGCCAATAAATATTAACTGAATGAACAGAACTATTGTGATAATTGGTCCAGCATGGTTATACAGAGATTGGAGGGATAGGAGTCTGACTTACCTCCTTTACATGTATTTATATCTGTAAGTGCCAGGTGACAAACATAGGAAACATACAAATGCTTGCCTCATATTTCTCTCCATTAAGATAATTTGAGAATTAAAATTTGATTGTATTTCACCAATGCTAAGGCTTTTTTGTATACAGTAGGCAATGTTTTAAATATGTCTTCATTTGAAAATTTTGTTTCTTTTTAACTGGTTTTCTTTTCTGTGTTTTTTTTTTAGTTTTTATTTAAATTCAAATTAGTTAACATACAATGTAATTTTCGTTTCAGGTGTAGAATTCAGAGATTCAGCACTTACATATTAGACTCAGTGCTCATCACAATAAGTAAACTGGTTTTCAGTAGGAATTAGTAATTTAGTAGTATTTTTATGCTTCTATCTTAATATAAGTAGTATGGTCCTCTTCTAAGACCTAACTTTCAGTTTACTAGTACTAGGACACTGCTTTGTCATCTATATTACCTATGTCATCTCTATACCTATGCATATAGATATGTACATAATATATATAATTATCATGTGTCACATTACAGTTATAGTTATCATAATTTATTTAAACAAATATTTTATTTATTCTGGTTTAGTTAGTACTTGTATAATATATACTGTGTCAGGCACTTTTCTAAGTGCTTTACTGTGAAAACCTGCAGCCTGTGAGGTAAGGTACTCTTATTTATTTTTTTTTAAGATTTTATTTACTTATTTGACAGACAGAAAACACAAGTAGGCAGAGAGGCAGGCAGAGAGAGAGGAGGAAGCAGGCTCCCTGCTGAGCAGAGAGCCCGATGTGGGGTTTGATCCCAGGACTCTGAGATCATGACCTGAGCCGAAGGCAGAGGCTTAACCCACTGAGCCACCCAGGCACCCAGGTACTCTTATTATCTACATTTTGCAGATCAAGACATTGAGACCCAACAAGGTCAAATAATAAGATCAAGGTCAATCTGTTCATAAGGATTAGACCTGGGATCCACACCCACATGTCTGACTCCAGGTTCCATCTCTCAAACCTTACCCTATATTGCCTTTACTAAATATCTATATGAAATAAAGCCATTTCATATATTAGTATAGAGTTAGGCTAGAAGCTCAACCCAAAGAAGATATTTTGAATTTGGTTAGTTACTTTGAAAATTAATCTACAAAGTCTTTTTGCCTTTATTAATTAAGTATACTTTTTTCCCCATTAGTACTGCCTATGAGGCTATCACCTCTTCCAGCATAAGGATCACTCTTAATTATTCTACTCTCCTGAGTCTGATGTATTGCCCACCACACACTTAAAACATTGTTGAAAGATAAATAAAAGAGTGACCGATGCACTTAATTGGCAAATTAAAGGAAGGGTTAGGGTAACTGGATGCTTCAGATTGAAATTTCGTCCTTGAGAAACAAAATATTTTGGTCTGCATTAATCAAAGGGATAGCCTGTATTAATCTATTTCATTGGATCAAAAAAATTATCAGTAATTTAACTAGCTTAGTCTATCATTTGCGCCCTTCAGTCATAAACTGTCAGAGACTATTCTTGTAATTATTTTAACAGGGCCCCAAAATTGACTTTGACATTTGAGTACATAGCATTCTGATGACACCATAATGTTGTCTAATACTGAAAACACAGAATTTTATTCAAATATTAACATTTTCAGCAGATATTTCAGTGTCTTAAAATATTACATTTAAAAATATACTAAATTGGGGCACCTGGGTGGTTCAGTCAGTTAAGCATCTGCCTTCAGTTCACGTCATGATCTCAGGTCCCATGTTGTGCTTCCAGCTCAGCAGAAAGCCTGCTTCTCCCTCTCCCTCTGCCTGCTGCTCCCCCTATTGTGCTCTCTCTCTTTCTCTCTCAAATAAATAAATAAAATCTTTAAAAAAAAAAAAAAAAGGAAGGATAACCAAGACTTCCTCCTTTGTCTTCTAACCAAAAGTTACAAGTTTGCCTTTTTATAATGTATATGGGTTGAAGCAAAGCTGTGTTGACTTGGACTGGCACATTTTAGGAATCACTATTGTACTCCTGAAATGCTGAGGATACAGGAAGGAAAGATGTAAGTCAAATAGAATAATTCCTAGCCATAGACATTTATATTTTTAATAATTTGATTCCATAGGAATTATTATCTAGTACTACAACACTTAAATCAATTTACAGAGCTTAAAAAATAAGTTCTATAGGTCTGAATCTAATTTAGGGCCTATGAAAATTCTTGATGTTTAAAAAAAAAACCTCAGAGAAATAGAGCAGCCCCCCTTATTGAAATAAAACACTAAGTCTTCCATGATTTGAGTTAGGTAATGTTTTAATTTTAATAAAATTCACCTTTGTCTGAATGGGACAACATAAATAGATTGGCTAGTTCATAAACCCTGCTGTATACAAAAGTATTACTTAATACATGCTTAGGCCTTAGAGTTCAGGAAAGCAGGCATTCCTGGCAGCTGGTGGTGTTGATAGCTGAGCAACTCCAAGTAGAATATAAAGGCAAAAAGAAAAGCTCAAAAGGAAAGAATCTAGGACTCTTCTCAATGAAGAATCTCCTTTTTGGTTTTTAATTGCTAAATGCTTATCAAGTATTGTTTTAATATGATAGACTTCCCTCAGAAACTTATTTATTTAATTTTTTAAAAATTTATTTATTTTTATTTCTTTTCAGTGTAACAGTATTCATTGTTTTTGCACCACACCCAGTGCTCCATGCAATACATGCCCTCCCTAAAACCCACCACCAGGCTCCCCTAACCTCCCATCCCCCCCCTTCAAAACCCCTCAGGTTGTTTTTCAGAGTCCATAGTCTCTCATGGTTCACTTCCCCTTCCAATTTCCCTCAACTCCCTTCTCCTCTCCATCTCCCCATGTCCTCCATGTTATTTGTTAGAAACTTATTTATTTTTAATTACATAAAATTCATAAAAGCATATTTATTTTATTTGCATATCTTCTTGAAATTTTTCTTTTAAAAAATATTTTATTTATTTATTTATTTGAGAGAGACAGAGAGAGAGCACAAGCCCAAAGGTGGGGGAGAAGCAGACTCCCTGTTGAGCAGAGAGCCCAATGTAGGACTTGATCCCAGGAGGCCCTGTGATCATGACCTGAGCCAAGGCAGATGCTTAACTAACTGAGCCTCCCAGGTTGCTGCAATTTTTCAAAGTAAGTAATAATACATATTCTCTCTTACTATATTTAGCTATACTTTTTCTTATTATATAATATTCTGTTGGGAAAATATATCACAATTTTATCACTTTGTGGATGAACATGTGGGTTGTGTGTAGTTTTTTTTTCCTTTTAAACACAATTTTTCTGTAATTATAACGAAAGCATAATATTGAATGAATAAAAGCAAGGGGCATCAGACTAGATGATACCACTCGCATAAAGCTCAAAAACAAGAGAAACTTTGTGATAACTTGCTTGGGGGGGGGTTATATGCATAAATAAAGAAAACTCTTTTTTTTTTAAGATTTTATTTTTATTTATTTGACAGACAGAGATTACAAGTAGGCAAGAGAGGCAGGTAGGGAGAGAGAGGAGGAAGCAGGCTCTCCACGGAGCAGAGAGCCCGATGTGGGGCTCAATCCCAGGACCCTAGGATCATGACCTGAGCCAAAAGCAGAGGCTTTAACCCACTGAGACACCCAGGCACCCCGAAAACTCTTTTTATGTAACAAAATGTTACACATAAAATGCATGAAAGTGATTATTGCTGAGGATAAGATGGAGAGAAGCACACTGATTTAACAGTATTTATAATATTATTTTAAAAATATATTTATGGTGAGTTCAAGAAGGTCCCTTTTTAAAATGTGCTTTATATCTTATGTAATATTTTGTATGTATAAAGTGCTAAATATTTTCAAAATTAGAAAATATATTATTATATTTGTTTTTCAAACCAACTCTGTGAGGCAGGCTGAGTAGATAACAATTGTCCTTGTTTTACAGATGAAGGAAATGATATTTGAGTAATTTTCATAAGGTCTAGTTGATGGTAAATTTTGGGGAAGGACTAGAAACTTCTCTTCATTAATCAATCAATTAATTAATTCAATAAACCTTTCCTGTACTACTCCTCCTCTTTGGGAGAGGCACTACCATTCATCTAATGCCTCGGCTACTAACCTGAGAATCATTCATAATGCTTCTCTATTTCTACAACTAATTAGTTACCAAGTCCTACTAATATTATCTCCTTAATAGACTTATGTCAGTTCCTTTCTCATTATTCCCAGGGGCATGACCTTATAGATTAATCTATCTTCATTTTACCCTCAGATTGAGACAACCACCTTTTACCTTGTCACCAGTAAATTACTACAGTCTTATCTCAATCAAATCCATTGTCAGAGGGCAAACCAGAGTGCCCGTTTTAACATGTGACTCTGGCTTCCATTCTTAATATTTTTTTAATAGCTCCATATTCCCTCCAGGATGAATTTGATGCTTCTCATTATGGCACTACAAAGCCCTCCACCACCTAGATGCCTCTAGATTGGTTTCTTACTATTCCACCAGCTCATGCAATACACTTTAACTACTTGCTGGTTTCCAGGACACAGACTCTTTTAAAGATACTCGCAGGCCCTGGAAATAATTCTTTTTGGAAATCTACATCTTATCATACATATTACAGTAAACCCACATTCCACAAGAAGAATAGCTTACAAAAAAAACAAGATTTGAGCAGAGTTGTAGTTGACTGGTTGACATAATACCACCTTTTATAAAACTGAATTAAATTAATCATTCATTCAACACTTATTAGGTGGCTACTACAGGCTAGTTTTTATTTTAGGTTCTGAAATTCTTCAGTCAACAAAAGAAACTGTATCATATTGATTTCTTGCTCAAAATCTTTGGCATTCTATCATGCTTAGAATAAAATCCAGAGTCCATACTATGGTTCTTACAAGACTTTATGTAATTTCACTATTGGCTAACTTTCCTAGTTCATCTCCTTCTAAACTTCTTATTCCTTCCTCTGTTCCAGTTACAGTAGCTCTCCTGAGTTTTGACACATGCCAAATATGCTCCTGTCCCAGAAACTTTGCATTTGCTGTTATTTTAGCTTGAAATGTGCTTCT
Organism: Mellivora capensis; assembly: GCA_004024625.1. NCBI lineage: Eukaryota > Metazoa > Chordata > Mammalia > Carnivora > Mustelidae > Mellivora > Mellivora capensis. The sequence goes on along the minus strand of PISX010010841.1, from coordinate 5,149 downwards.
TCACACACTAGCATGATTTGCTTCCTTACTTCATTCTAAAATCTGCTCAAAACTTGCCTCTTTGAAAAGCCTTCCCTAAACATTATATCTAAAATAGGACTTTCCTGTTACTCTCTTTCTTCTTTCCAGATTTCTAAAAAAAAAAAAAAAAAAAAAAAAAAAAATTATTTATTTATAGAGAGGGAGAGTAGGAGCAGGGGGAAGGACAAAAAAAATGGAAGAGAAAGACTCTTATACAGGCTCCACTACCAGCAGGAGCCCAATGCAGGGCTTGATCTCATGACCCTGAGATATTGACCTGAGCAGAAATCAAGAATCGGATGCCCAATCAACTAAACCACTTAGGCACCCTTTCTTTTTAGACTTTTTAGTTTCTTTGTTTCATTATTCTGACATTATATTACATATTTGGTTGTTTATTGTCTGTCTTACTCAGAATAATGTAAACTCTATGTAATCTTGCCTGTTTTGTTAACTGCTAAATCGCAGCATCTACAAATGTGTCCAACCCATAGTAAGTGATTAATAACTGTATTTGGATGACTGAATGGCACTAAGCACGATAAGCTATAGTCTCTGTAGATATTATACTCAGGGAGGCCTGTGTTCCTCTATGCCTTCTTATAGCATGCTGCATTAATGAAAATCAGTTTATTTGCTCCTTTTCCCCACTTTACTGTCAACTGTCGAAGGACAGAAACTGTCTTATCTTAATGCTTCTGATACTGTGGGACTACAGTAGGCTCAATGAACATTTGGCATGAGAAAAATGCATTGAGTGATTGATCTTCACTGTGCAAGGGATTGCACTAGGTGTTCAGAATTAAAATTTTTTTTTTACCAGTATGGAATAAGCACCAATTAGCAAACGCAGATGGCCTAATCACATTGACCAACCTTTCCCATAATACTTTCCGGTACTTTCCCAACTTGCTTACCCAGTGCTTGATAACTCTCCCTTCTGTTGTTTCCCCTAAACTGAGTTCAGCACCTCTACCTTATGGCAATAGTCACGATCCCTGTTACAATACTCTTAAATAAAGCCTTCCTTGCTAAATTTTCTGTAGTGCAACTTTCCTTTCATAGTTCCCGTCATGTGTCTTTGTTCTCTCTTCAGTTTTGTTGCCCTGTAACATAGTAGGAACCAATTTGTTCATTTCCTTTACAAAACCTAGTATCAAACTCGAGTCATGGTATAGACCCCCTTTTTTAAAGCTGGGTAGAAAATAAACATCTTACAGACCTCCTAACCTATGGAAACATCTTTTTATTTAAAACATATACCCAAAAGAGATATTTTATAACTGGTACTTTTTAAAAGATTATCATCAAATAAAAACACAAATTTGAAACATTATTGTAGAAATTTTAACCCTGAGGTTGTATGTCCTGTCTCCTTCCAAGTTTTCCAGAAATCCTGGGAAAACTAGTTTGCGAAACCAGTTAGAGCTGCGACCAGTTCTCTTCCTGGTGAAATAGCTATTTTTTGCAAAATAGGTGGTAATAGGTCACCTTGATTTTTAACTTTCTATTTTGAATTTTGTTTTAACTTTCTATTCTAGTTACAGTGCTTTAAGAGCCAAAAAAAAAAAAAAAAAAAAGAAAGAAAGACTAGGAGAATCACTGACCCACAAAGGAAATTTCTATTAAAGAATCCTGACCTTTAACATGTAAAGCTATAATTTAGAATTTCCTTTATTTATTTTTTTATCTATTCTCTGGTGTACATATTTAAAGTCCCATTTTGCCCTCTAAGTGTGTGAGCTGGCCATTGATGCAAACTGTTAATCAGCCTCTGCGTTCTCCTTTTAGAAAGGACTGTCTTTATCATATGGCCTTGATGAGTAACAACTGGCAGATAAATGTCTGGGATTACTGCATACTACTTAAACAAATGATTTGCCCACATAGACCCAGGGATTCATGGTTTTAAGTATGAACGTTTACTTGAATAGTAGGAAAAAACTACTAATAGGTTGATTTTGCCTATAATGAATACTTTTAAAAGCTGCTTCTTCAAAGAAAAGTTCCATCTGTGTCTTAATTAGTATTAACTTTTATCAATAATACACAGTTTTTTGGGGGGGGCTCATCTGTGTTTAAGATACAAATAATATATCTGAAAATTTACTAGAATGAACTGTAGAACCTATCATAGAAAATCCTAAAACAAATGGTCAAATTCCTTACACAACTTTATTTCTTTAGATTCATGTTCATTCCTTTATAAAATTAATTACCCAGACAGGTCCTGAACAAAACAATAGAGATAGCTGTTTAATGCTTGCCAGCCAGTATTAATAACTTATGATTTAAAAGAACTCGGGCATAATGTATACACTAATTACAGAAATCTGGACATATGGAAGCGGGGGGTGGGGGGGTGGAGACCTGCTGAAGTATATCCAGCACTAGGACTTTTTGTCAGAGAAGTAGTAGCTGTGAGAGACATGCGCAGGGCGGGGGGTGGGGGGGCGGCTGTTAGGAGGAGAATGTGACCACAGGAAAGCAAAAGCAACTAAAATATATATTCTGTTCAGGGTTGTGAAAGCCAAGAATGCACAGCTTAAGGAATTCCTGAGATACCAACTGAAAGATTTGTGGATTTCAGGTTGTTGATATTAAATCTAAATACACTGGGATGAAATAGTTGGTGGATTTTTTTCCCCTTTATGCAGTTTCTTTTGCATGTTCCTGATCCATGCATGTAGTATGTGATCCATAAATGTGGATTTAAAACACAAGAATCTTCTGTCCCTAATTCTATTGAAAAGTACACATGTGTTAGCTTTTCACCTCTGAAGAGAAAGGTAAAATCAGTGTCGTTTAAGGCAGCAGTGGCTTTAGTGAGGGTGAGTCATAGCACTCAGGGAGGCAAACCTATTTATTTTTATTACACAACATGTTTAACCGGGACCATTTTAAAAAGGCCAAATGACAGACAGGGGCCAAGTTTAGATGCATCCTCAGTAGACAGCTGGCATGCCCTGCCAGAACAAGGATTTAGAGGAGTGTAGCTGGGAAGAAATAGCCAACAATTGGGGGAAGGGGGAAGTGGAGAAAAATAAACTCCCTTAAGAAAGTAAAAAACAAACAAACAAACAAACAAACAAAAAACAAAAAAAACCCAGGTCACAGTAATTTCCCTCAGGACTAAAATGTGTGACATAGGGGTGCCTGGGTGGCTCAGTGGGTTAAGCTGCTGCCTTCGGCTCAGGTCATGATCTCAGGGTCCTGGGATCGAGTCCCGCATCAGGCTCTCTGCTCAGTAGGGAGCCTGCTTCCTCCTCTCTCTCTGCCTGCCTCTCTGCCTACTTGTGATCTCTGTCAAATAAATAAATAAAATCTTAAAAAAAATAAAAAAAATAAAATGTGTGACATAACTTTTGCATTAAACCAGAAATTTCAGAGTAAGAGGAACTAGGAAAGAACATAAACCATGGGGAATAATGTCGCTATTGTCTTTGGGAGGGCTCAAATAAAAAGTTACTGAGTCTTTTCTAAACCAATTAGCTTAATGGTGTGATATTTCTCAAAAAGAACGTGCTTCTAGGAAAAAGGAATTAGGTTTGTTTTCCCATTTCACATTCAATTACACTAGTGAATTTGATAACTAATCAGCTCAGGTACATATGGTGAAAAGAAACTTCCTTTTCCTGTGGCAAAAAAGGTATTCCAACACTTATCAGATGACTCAATATTGGTCATCATGACATCATGACATCATGACAATTCATGACATCATGAAAGCAAATTCATTGTTGACCATTCCCAAAAGTTAGGATGCTGTTTCTAGCTTCTTCTAAAAATGACAGTCCTGTCTATAGTTAGCCTTTCCAAGGATGCCACTGGCCTGCCTTTAAACTAAGCAATAGTTTAGGGCATAAGTTTGCATATGGGCTTGAGGATCTTCCCTTGAAAACATTTTACTTTTTATTTTTCCAGAAGCAATATAAAAAAAATTGCCCAAGCCTAAAACAAGTGAACAGCTCCCCAGAAATAAATGGTGTACTTCTAAGATGCAGTAATTCCAAAAGAGTCAAGGGCTTCATGCACTAAAGAAACACAGAATAGAATCAAGGGCACCTTCATGATCTGAACTATAGAGGCTGCAGGGGAAGTTGGAGTTGCACTAGCTAAACACCCTTGGAGAGAAAGGATGCATGGAGATCCTCAGGGATACAGAAGAAAGAAATAATGCCTCTGTACTGTCAGGAACTAACACATTGCCTGGAACTCAATGAATTTTTGTTGAAATAATAAGGATGACTTTTGATATGGCAGTTATGAATAATTCCACAAATTATTCCACAAATTATTCCACAAAGTACAAAAAGTTTCTACAGATAATTAAAGTTAACTATAAAATGATATAAACGTTTTCCAGTAAGTTGAAACTTGTGTAGTTGTAATGTCTCAATACATTACATTTTGGAAGAAGATGGTAGAAATAAAATGGTGAAAATGATATAAAGAGACTTTTAAAAAATTAATGCATAATAGATGAGAAGTTTACTATATGTTTTGTGATACCTTTCTAATTCTGAATTACTTAAAGATAATTATTTCTTTGATGACACACATACTTTGCACATATATGTATGATATATTTGATGTATATCCTCTTACATATATTTTTCCTAACAGTGAACAAAATGAGTCTTTATAAATTAAAAAATCTAAATAAAAACATAATTCATTCCTAATAAACTGATGCTCTGAAATATGAATGCTGTAGGTCAATGACTATATCAAAATATTAGGATTTTGAGAATATACATCTATTTAATACATAAAGCAATACATTTATAGCACAGAATGTTGAAGTAAATGTCAGGAAAGATTTCCTTAAAAGAAGTAATTTCACAGTCACTCTGTGTATATAAAGATGATTCTCAGGGCAGTCCCCCAATTAACTGGGAGAGAAAAAGAGAGAATTAATTATTGTACATTAAGAACTTTTTAATTTCCTAGGATGGCTGCTGAAAGAAGAGTTGGTGGGGCCCAGGGTAAGGTAAATAGTGAGTGAGGAAGGAGGAGCACGCAGAAAACAGGAAGAGAGGACCTAGGGAGAATGTCTCAATAATGGAGAATGGCTTGGGGATATAAAACACAGGGGATTTCATCTTGAACTAGAAGTTGCCTGTTA